>JAOTRI020101887.1:0-24681 GCA_028564885.2 Zoanthus sanctaehelenae
CTCCATGTCCAGCATCATGTCCGAAACGCTGTTACCCGGAATGCAACAAGTCATGCTGCAGACCCGGTCCCCCACCGTACGATCAGTATTCTGAACGAGCCGAGAAGACCGCTGTGTCCTGTCAGGGAAAGAAACTAAAGATTAAATGCAAGAATAGATCTGAGCGGATTGTGTTATACAGCACGTTCTACGGTCGCAAAGATGACTCCATTTGCCATCACAAGGTGTTGCCCTCTACAGGTATGGTCTGTTTTACAAATCTTTTCAATGCCAAAGTATATGCAGAAGCGCACTAAGTTTACTACTTATTTCATTCAGAACTTTTCACCAGGCCAATGCTGAATATAGTCATCTGCAACAACTCTTCAAATAGAAGTTGCAATTGTCTCATATTTGAAAGCCTTGCTTCCGTCTCAAGCCCCCGTTGCACGTTGTAAACTAATATTTCCGTTTTAGTGCCAATAAGGCAACTAGTTATCGAAGGTTGGAAAACGAAACACTAGGCATTAATCAGTTTTTGAGGAACTGTCCGTGATAAGCTCCGCAATTTGTACAGCGGAGTTATCTTGTTGAATAATCTATACCTGATATCGGTAGTTTTTCTGGGTTAAACAAAGAAAATGTGGTTTTCTATAACTTCCAACTGAGATTACATATGAGCTAAACGCACTTCGTAACACAATCAAATTCGTTGAAGCTCTACGTCGTGGCTACTTAACCTGTCACTATCAACGTATTCATTTGTTCCAGCAAGGTTTTAGCTTGGCCGCATGAACAGCCTCGACTTTTCGCTCGGCTGGCTTGGAAGTAAACAGTACAATTACTAAAACACTATGATTAGGAATTCGAGAATCCTTCTAATTTCCTAACTATGATTTAAACTAATTCTAGGTACGTGTATAGATCAAGAAATGAATATAAATCAGAAGATTCATGATCTGTGTAGCGGTGTCAACAGGTGTACTGTCGCCGCTAATAACGCATTTCTAGCGAAGAAAGGAACCGTGATCTGTCCAGGGAAATACAAATATCTTAGGATCACTTACAAATGTACACAGCACCCGCAGTTATTTGAGGTAGGTACATTTAAAACCAGAAAAGAACTCAGAGAGCGCAGACCTCCGCCAGGCATATTGTGATCTCCACGCAACATTTCAGTCGTATATATAACGAAAAATTCAGTGATCCAGAATTCAAGATTTCTTCCGGATAACCTTTAAAATTTAATCAGTTCTTCCATGTTCCATTTCTAACTACATCTGAAAATTTCATCAAAATCCGTGGATAACGTTTCGAGTTGTTATTAACTAACTTAGTTACAAACAAAGAAACCCAGGTAAGAACATAACCTCCTTGGCGAAGGTAATGATTTTAATGAGTCATTAACTCGGGAGTGGAGCAGGGGTAGTTATGTCAGAAAAGATTCCTTTGTATTATATCTAGACTCCATAGTATGACGCCCAATATGTATATACTTTTACATTAACATGGTTTTAAATTTACTACACTTAAATAAGATTTAGGTAACAAGAACTAGTTTTTTTTAAAAAAGGCTTTTTGCTCCCATTTCTATTTTTGCACGTTGAGGGACTTATGAGCACATATTTTGCATGTTTGATCTTTTGTAAAACATCTGCTACTAGAAAGCAGAAAAAAAAGTATATCAAGAAACCTTGTGTAGAACTATGAAGTGCGCATATGACGCAGACTCGGGTCTCGCGCTCGTGACACCTACGCTAGTGATGCAGCGCTCTTGTCGCTGAAGTTGTGATGCCATAGATTATCAGTCCAATGAGGAAAACATAAACTCATTCCATGTCGATGGCTTTCGATATTTAATACTGAAATGCTGTTTATACAGGCTTGTCCTTTGCCGTGCGTTAAGGCACACGACTGCTGGCCAAGCTGTTCTCCCAAATGCTGTACACCAGTCCCACCACCCCCTCCAGCGCCGCCCACTTGTCCTGGTAACTGCCCCAACAGCTGCTTTAAATCTGGCTGTTCCAAACGCTGCTGTACTCCACCTGCGCCCCCGATCAAACAGGGTTCAGGCTTGGCTTACACTCGTACTCAGATCCCGCAATTTTACCCTCCTCCTCCTACTGCGTTAGCGAATGCTATGGAGAAGTTTGCTCCGAATTCTCCATATACACCGAGGTTCTTAGAATTTCCTCCAAAGGTTCAAACACCTCCACAACCACAGTATCAGAATCAGTTCCAGAATCCCTACACAGGCTTCAGACAGCCAATGAGGCCCAATATGTCAATGTGCCAAACTCCATGTCCAATTATGTGCGCGCCCGCATGTAGTAAGAGTTGTTGTGCAACGGGGAACACACGGAGAAATCTTATTTCCCAGTATCGCAGATTTTATGGGAGATATTACGGGTAGAAAGGGCATGCAAAAACCATTCTTGGTTGTCATGGAAAGGTATTTCGATCGTTTAGAAAAAGAATTTAACGAAGCCAAATACTGCATGAACTAACTTAACACTTTTTGAAGGTTTAAACATCTTCACAAGTGTCTTTGTTTTGCAGCATCAGTACAATTGTCGTTGTGCGGTTGAACCGAGGTTTTTACTCATTGGGTTTAAAAACTGTTTTTCTAAAGTTGAAACAGATACATTCTAGAATTTTGACATTGTGTAATTGAAGATGCATTTGTAAATATTGCTGAGCTGAATAAAATATTAGTTTTTATCTTTCAATTACATTACTGTTATTTCTGAGGAAACGAGTCATAATCTATGACTATATGACTAAGAGTTCCACACGTTTTCATCTCCTAAGCTCATGTATCAAACACATTTCTCAAATTCCTTGCTGTTATCAATAGTGCAGTATTTTGTAGTAATGCTCTCCGGAGTGTAAAACCCAGTTTCCCAGCCTAGTCACCTAACTTGTTATTCCAACTAGGGCGCCAACAATTATAGGTATTACCTAAGCACTGTTCAAATTCCACATTTTCACAATTTCTTTCTTCAGGTTCTGGTGTTTTTTAATATTTTCACCCTCTTTTTTATCAAGTCTTGAATCTCCTGGGATAGCATTGTCAACAATAAAGCAGTTCTTGTCTTCCTTATTAACGATTACAGGCCTTCTAGCGTCAATAACATGGTCACATTGGTTACAGACATCCCACATGGTTCTTTCATTCGTCAATCACTTCTTCCACTTTTTACTCCGCTCTAATTCCTATTTTTTGCGCAGTTTCCAGTGGACTACCTCTGCAACATTTTAATGTCTTAGCTAGCTTCTTAAGCACCCGCTCACAACATGACCACAATATCAATCCTCACACTACACAACGTAACCAATGGAGACACAATAACATTATCAATGATGGTTGATGCTGTTGATCCTAACAGCTTGCTCCTGAGAAACACGTAATAAAGCCAGAGTTTGCACCAGATCCGCCTCTCTAAACCTTTCCCATGTTTAATATTACAACATCTGTCCTGTTTGTCATATCTCTCAAATATTAGCCATACATGTACTTTCCCTTCCAATTCCTTAACTTCTCTTCATGCAAAACCTCTTTGAACTCCTCGCTTTCTATACTATGTTCATACTCAATAACACATCTTCCTTATATTTTTACATACAATCCCATTTCGTGATACCAGCTCGGATCTTATTATTGCCGTTTAATTTTGACTTCAACACTATCTTCACTTATACTCCTTTTAATCTCCACTTTTTTTACAAAGTCTACATCTAGAATCCCCAAATATCTATTTCCATCGTCGTCTATTTGTTTTATTGTTTGACCAATTAAAGATGCATTTGTAAAAATTGCTGAGCCGAAAAAACTAATCGTATATCATTCAATTACATCATTATCATTTTTAGTATCACTATGCTGTTCAAGACTATGATATTAATGACGATGAAAATGATAACTTCAAGTGATATCATTTAACTACGACGGACATGACATTGGAATGTTAATGGGGTGTTTATATTTCTAATTGTGCTGATCTTTTGACGGTGATGATATTGATAATTTATATAGTGATGATAATGATAGAAATAATAGTGATGACGACGTCGACGATAATAATGATTTTTCAAACTAATGTAAAGTTGGAAGACACAACAATATCAATGGTGGTAATATGATATGGTGACGGTGATAATTCTAATGGTGATAAGATATTGATGATAATATATATGAATTTTAGATATGAATAGATATGAATTGTATTTTCGAGTGGCAAAATATATAGACACGAGTGTTTTTTCGGCGGGAAATTACCCAAACTACGTCATCGGTAAACTCACGTGTGAGATTATAGAAAATAAACCACTCGGTTCCCGGATGTAGTTTTTATGAATTTTACGAGTGGCATATTTTCCAGTAAAACACTCGTGTTTATATAATAAATATAAATAAATAAATATATAACGATAATGCTGCTGAAAAAAATAGCAAAATAGTTATTGTTCATCAACAGGATGCCTAAATTGTGTGCAAATCATAATTCATTGTAATAATAATTCATTACTGATTAATTGAATATTAATATGTTTTTAGATTATAATACAGCTTCTATTTGAACCTTTTTAGGCTTGTAAGTGTTCTCGGTCAAGTAGAATGCCTCCTTTAGAGGCCATTATCATGTTCTATGCACAACAACATACCTGGTTAGCATAGTTAGCAAAATGCCAGTCTATCGACAAGCCGTCAAGGTCGTAAAATAATTAAGAAGAGTTTGCTACCTTTGCTCTGAGATCTGCAGATGGTTAAACTTTCATGTCTTCTCGGATAAGGACGTTATATTTTAGGCCCTCGGGGATTATATCTGTGTGTGTGTGTGTTGTAATGTGAAAGGTCATCGTCCAACTTAGAGTGGTAAAGATGGTTTCCCCAATTAGTAGGCCTTTGGCCTAGTAGTAGCAGTAGCAGTAGCAGTAGCAGTAGTAGTAGTAGCAGTAGCAGTAGCAGTAGCAGTAGCAGTAGCAGTAGTAGTAGTAGTAGTAGTAGTAACACTAGCAGTTGCAATATTATAGTATTGACGTCATTTTTATTTCGCGGTAACACTGGGGAACAATCTCGTGATTATTTTCTTATCAGTACCCTTATATTACAACAATATCCTAGCTGCCATCAACAGATATCTGAATGTTCAGACAAAACTAAAATGCTGCTGAAAATTAATAGCAAAACAGTTTTAAATGTTCATCAGCAAAATAACTAATAAAAAATACCTAAAAAAAGAAGTTATTGAAACCGCAAGTATGAACTCAATACGGAGAACTCTTGCCACTCTGAGATTGGCATTATGACAGTTACAATTGCCCTTGCCTTCAGTAAATAATAAACTATTCAATTTCATCCAATTCCGACTTCTTAATCATCAAAGATTCTAAAAAAATTGAACTTTTTTAACATACGTTTTGAGTTCATATGTAATAAATATTTGTCTTTTCATAAAAACAATTTTTTTACCTTTTTTCGAAGATAATAAAACTAAAATAACGCGCTAAGAAAAGTGGTACTTTTTAGGCATGAAAAGAAAGATAAAATACGAGATGATTTGTGTCAGAACAAACTGCAAAAGACAAGCTACCACACCCAAATTAAATAATCAAAACTCCAGCTGTATTTTAAAATATTCTAAAAGAAATTGAAGCTAGTCAAAAACGGCTTCATATAGACTATATTCACTTCTTATTGCTTTGATTAGAGTCTTCCTTCTCAAATTTGAGATATTTTCAAGTTTTGCCTACATTAATACGCGGCTTATTTGAAATGATTAAGCTGTATATTAAAAGTATTTATTGAAAGACTCCAGTTGAAAGCTTATTACTCTTGCTAAATAAAAGATATCCGTCAAAACCTCTTCAAAAATTAGTCAATTTGCACCCAAAAATAAAGAATCTATTTAGCATAGTGTAAGAAGCTGTACAATATTATGTACAAATAAAACGTGCTGCTCTCGACGGCCATTGTTTTTCAAAATAGCTCTTATGCAATAAATCAACTCAAAAAATTCTAATTAAGTAATTGGTTCTGAAAGTTATTGCAGTTTTTGATCACATTTGACAGGCAAAAGTAAACAAAACTAATTCCACTTTGTGTTCCTTCAAGGGTAAATTGTAATTTAGCAAATATACTTTGTGGCGAGAATAGAGAACTCCGCGTGAAGCTTTTTGTTGTAAAAAGAAACACATCCCGTAAACTAATATTATAAGAAAAAACAAACTCATGATATGCCAAAATATGAAAATGACTTACGCTTTAAACGGTTATTACATTATATGTTTGAATGATGGAAAGAAAAGTAATAATGTTAACAATGATTTTTTGGCGGCAAGTGTTGATTAAAAACCTGTATTTTCACAGCTGAGCTAAAACAAATTGTTATTAGTTTTCATTCTATAAACTTCAAGACAACATCCTATTTTGGAAACTTTTATTACTATCATCCGGTTGGCACTTTTGAAGAAACTAAACTTTCAATGTGGACCCTTCGTTCGGTTTAGACTCAGATTGGAAATAATTTTACGTGCAAATCAAGTTGTGACAAAAGAAATAAAATCCGAAAATTTCTTTATCTGTCGTGGACAGCATTTTATTGCAAACATTTTCTTTTACGTTTAAGTCATAAGGTCTTGTTTTTTTGCTATAAATAGGGAATTAATAACTTGATATAAAACGAAAAAATGAATTGTTCAGCGTCTTATTGCACCTTTGAAGCCAGCCCTTTTAAAAAGAAAATGATGCAAAAAAATCATGAATTTGAATCTTGGCACTAGAAATATGGTTTTATTTTAATGAACAAAATAAGTTAAATATATTTTAATGTAAGTTGATAGTTAAAACTGAAACAAAGCCAATTGGATAAGACATGAATTTTATAGCTTTTAAATTCAACCTCCTTTAATTGCGTATGATTCTATTTATGTATATGTTTGTCCAAGTTCACAATGTGGAATCCCTGGAAAGATCGAAAATTCTCTAAGGTAAAAAACTATATTACCTCGGTCCACATGTTGACTACATACGAAAATTCTAGCTGTTTTAGAGTTCAATTACAACTTTTTTGGTTCAAATCTAGTGCTATACTTCAATACTATAGTCATGCATAAATGTTTTGTCTTATTTCCAAAAGCATGTTTTCCTTCAGTTCCAAAATTATCATTAGCTATGAACTAAACATGTGTTTAAGTGGAGGAGATTCTAGAAGTCTCCGAGTCTTTTTGGACAGCCTGAAGTAATGATAGCGTACGATTCTTTAATTTCAGTTCCAAAAAACGACTTTCCTTCCTAGCTTGTCTGTTTTGCGTTTTGTTTGTTATTATTACATAGAATAATCACAGGCAGGAGTTATGAATTTCGGCTTTGTCAGTCTAACTTCCAATTTGAAGTGGTAAGGATGTGTTATACCCATGAAGTTAGAGACGCCTTAGTAACGAAACTGCACGCATTTTTTAAAAGAACAACTTTATAATAACAATGAGGCGAAAATTTAAAACAATTTAAGAACTAGTAAAGGCTCAGGCTGAAGCAAGTGAAATATTTGTGATCAAAACTTTACTGATATTGATAATTTACGTTTGCAATGTGCATGCACAGTAAAAACACAGAAGCTCCGTTTAACATTTTTTATTATATCTACTATATTTCCAAATGACAACCCGGTGTATTCATGTAATAGAGAGATCTCCTCAAAACGCAGAAAGTCCCGGCGTTGTTTTAAATCTCGTCCATTTTTCTTTCCTCACAGAAATAAGAATTGAAAATGAAGCTGGAACTGACAAAAAAACTAAGACCATTTAATCTTCTGGTTCTTATAAAGAAATAGAAAATCCTGTATCGCTCTGGATCATGCAATAACTATGCATATAATGGTTATTATGTCAGTTAGTATTGTATAAAAGATTTTGTTGGTATAGTAGCTAAAATGCATTTTTGTAGCTGCCATGTTAATGTATTTCGCTATTTCAACCTTCAACCTTCTTTATCTTATCGAGAAATATGAAAGTCTGAAAGTTTTATGTTTTCAAACGAAGGGGTTTGCTTCGTTTTTAATTATACAACTGTTACCAACAACTGCATCATTATATGTCGCCATTGTATGTTATGAAGTGCCCCATACTCAACGAAGTACGTACAATAGTCAATAAGAAATTATTGGTTTATCTTACATGTTTGGCGAAAACAAATACTATGTTTACTAATTCTAGTATGTAGACTGCAAGTCTCTGCGTCTTGATTACTGGAACCACTATCGAACCTTTCCGACAAATTTCGTCTGTCATGCAAAAAGCAAGAACTGATGCTATCAACTGCATTGTTTTTACATCAAAATCTTTTTTAGTTTGCTGTAAAGCGACCTGGACCTTTTGATGAAAAACAATTAATATATATCTGGCATGGCTATCTTAACTTTGTTGATAACACAACACTTTACTTTGAAAATATAAACTTTTGGTACTTAAGGTCAGTGTATTTCAATATTTATGCCGATAGTATAAGTATTAATTAAGGCATT
Organism: Zoanthus sanctaehelenae; assembly: GCA_028564885.2. Classification (NCBI taxonomy): domain Eukaryota; kingdom Metazoa; phylum Cnidaria; class Anthozoa; order Zoantharia; family Zoanthidae; genus Zoanthus; species Zoanthus sanctaehelenae. The sequence goes on from JAOTRI020101887.1 coordinate 8,502, forward strand.
CCCTTCGAAAAATCCAAGGATCGACTTGAGTTCGAAAAGTTAGTTACCAACTTCTTCACAGGTGTAAAACATATAAACTTATTTAAGTGCTCAACAGAGGCGAAGAAACAAAAATAAAAATAAAACAATTTAAAAATTCAAGTTGAATCTTCAGTAAAACTAGCAAACGATTCTGGCAAACCAGGGAACAGAACGCAAAGCTAAGTTCTTCCATTCGGTTAACGGAGAGTTTTTATACCCTATAGCTGAAAATATCTCCACTTCCAGTGATCCATATTCTTGTTTAAAACATAGCTGGCTGGTCATTTGTCTTGTGAAATCTCAGTAGCATGCTTGCTGTAAAAGAATTTTAATAGCATAGCTCTACAAAGTAATTTCTATTTAAAAGTAGTTTGTATTTTTAAACTGACGAAACCCCAGATGAAATTAATGCTACTGCATGCTTTTTTTATAAAGTCAACTTAGCTTTATAAGAACAATGAGCCTCATGCAGATTGGCCGAAAATTAAGAACAATTTCAAATCGCATTCAGGCTGAGGCTGAAAAATGTTAGTTCGTTGCAAGATTTAAAGGTTCTTATCTAACAAGCGTGAACCATTTACTCAAATTTCGCCAAGATGCAAGAACTCTGAAAAACACGTTCAATTTTTTCATTCTTAAATTAAAATTTGCGTATATCTTGTTGCTTTGGAAACAAAAAAAACATATTTCTCAAGCCATGTATTTAAGAGCGATAAGCTCAAGATCAACTATAAATATGTTTCCTTTTTTTTGATAAACGGAGGAGAATGTTTACCGATTGCCCGCTACACTTTAGAAGTGAACAAGTATCTATTCTTTAATAAGTTATTTTAATAAAGGTGATATAAAGACACATTCGCGATTTCAGCGCTTTCTAAATCAAAAAACTATTGAAGTTGTAATGAAATAAAGTCTTGGTTTCTCTCGACCTTCAAAGAAGAAAATATGGACTATTTCTGTTGTCACACTGAAAACTAAATTTTGGCTAATTTTGGTCTAATTTTACTATGATTGTTTCAAGAATAGGAAATTTTCAGTACTGTACCGTTTCAATAACAGGAAAATAAGAATGTTATAAATTTGATAAACGAGATAGAAAACTTAAGACATTTTATTGGACAATGCTATACGTTTTTTTTAGTATTTATAACTAAGTTGTACGTTCGGCTGAAGCATTGTAGAAGTAACCCTTGAATAAATGATTAAATATTTTTAGGTGTGAAATGCTTTGGAGATCAAGCAAAAGATTAAACTATTTCTACACAAATTGTTAAAATCATTAGTTGGATGGTGCGGCCAATGTTACAACATACACGTAACTGCTGCAATGAGCGAGGCGGCGGTTAATTGGACATATAACCGATTATAATTCTAGATTTTTATCAAACAAAAAAAAATCCTTAACTTGTCTTTTTGGTTATTTCTTTACTTGAAAAAGCCATAATTTTTAATGAAAGTTTACCACGGCATGCATGGGAAGCTGTTGCTTGTATATTTGTATAACCCTCTGATAACGATCTGATAACCATCGATTTGGCGGTTTCACGTTTGATTTTTTCCTTTTCAATGAGTTGTCCAATGGTATCTTAGAAATGGTATTTTTCTCATTCTTTAATAGAAACAAGACATTTCAAGCGCTTTATTTTTAGATTTAGACGTTAACTTAAGCTGGAGGAGTAGATGCCTGTAAAATGATTCGATATAATTTATGCGTGTGCATGCACCCTCTCCATGAAGACAGTAAGCTTGTTCAATTTTTTCTAGCAAGTAAGTTTGGTAATTCATAATTTAAATAGAATGTCAGGTTAGTGGGTGATTAAACGTTTTATTTATCAAGTGAATCTAACGATCACGGTTTTGTATTTTGAATTCGCTCAACTTTTATCAAAACATTAAAAATGTCTCTAATTTGTAGTGAAAAATATTTACACCCGCCACCGTTTGTTCAAAAAGGATTAGAATTTCCAAAAAAATATTTTTTAAAAATTTTGAAGAAGCGATGTTTTCTACTTCCCGTTGACAAAAAAGTAATCGATCGCCGGGGAGAGCGGCTTCAGTTTTAAGCGGTGATTACACTATATTTCTAACTTTTCGTTTCTGTTGAAACAGTTTAATGAAATCGCTCCTAATGGCTTATCAAGTATTTCACCTCGACCGCAACCTTACTTTTAGTATTTCTGCCAATTAAGAACTGTTTTAATTTTCATTTCGTTTTAAAAATAAGTTCAACCGTTGAACTGCCTTCTCTTTATATTCAATGCCATCAGTTTTTAAATTAGAACGTAACCTTCGTGGTATGCGAATCCGTAGTACGTGATAATGTTTACAGGTTAGAAAGTGGTCGAAATGAGAACAGACAAGAAAATCATGCGACAAATTCATTTCGGACGTTTGGTTTCATGCTTACAAATGCTGTTTTATTTTCATAGCTAGTTTAAACATTTTTAAAGTTAAAGCATTTTACTTTCTCGTTTTTATTCTTAAATGCTCCTGAACTTAACTCTTTGCAAAACAAAACGACATGCGATAATCAATTTTGCGGTTAAGACGCGTGTTCAGTTTTGATTAGAGAAGTTAAAGCGCTCGTGCAAACCATTTCTTATCAACTTATTTATATACATCAAACTTAAATTTCTATGCAAAAAGTTTGAACTATTGCAAGATTCCTTCGGTTTTTTAAAAACCTTTGCACTGAACTTATTTTTTATAGGAGAAATTTTGTACTAATTTTGCATTTTTCAGTTTTAACATTTATGTTCTTTCTCTGAAATGAGAACATTCTTATATAGCGTATTTTCATTTAGCCACGTTCTTGAACATAAATGAAAAATTAAAACAAGAAAAAATATTTGAATAACTTATCTTAGTTACAAAATCAAAATTGCCGTCAAATCCACAGGCCAGTTTATGGTCACTCGACATGAGAATTTCTTGGTTGATTCGCATAACAAATAAACTGAAGCCATACCAATTGCTGTAATCTGTCGTTCGTAGATTTGAGGACAATTTCATCAATGTTAAATTTCAATTTGCTCTATATTACTTTGTTAAATTGCTATTAGGTTCTTTTTTAGCTGGACATGAATTAAACAAAGTAGGTATATTTTACAAGCGAACTCACTACATATCTCCACAGTGAATGTAAAAGCAACCCTTAGTTCAAAGCAAAAAAAAGTTGGAATTATTAACTTCAGCTTTCTGAAATAATAGAAGGAAAAAGTAAGAAATATATAGCGGTCAAAAGTAAAGACATCTACCCGTTTTTTATAAGAATAACTTTATAAGAACAATGAGGCTCAGATTTGTTGAAAATTAAAAACAATTTAAAAACAATCTCAGGCTGAGGCGGAAAAAAAGGGAAAATATTTCTAGTTGAAACTTCACTAAATTGTAATGTGCACAGTAAAAACACAGAAGCACCGTTTCACATTTAGTATGATCAACTATGGTCCCAAATGATACCGCGCGTAATACTAAAACTTCCTCCTCAGACAATTAATAATGTTTTTCAATATGCCTTTCTTTTTTGTTTCGAAATTTAAAGTTGTTCATAAAATTTAAGAACAGATTGAAACTGAGGCCGCCAAAAAACTAAAAACAAAGAGTTTCGTAAAAATTTACTGGTTCTTGTTAGAGAAGCGTATACTATTATTTATTGTCAGCAAAGCTCGACCATGCTGTCGACGCTGTTGAATTTCTTGGCGATGTAAAATATCTCAGTTAATTGAGAGTAACGTCATTGCTGTTTTGACTCATTTAAGCATAATATTGTTAAACTGCTTTCTTAGTAAAACATCGATATCTCCGACAAAACAACTGTGTAACACCAGTTAGCCGTGTCATTTTCACCTGAACTAATATGAAATTGGATAAATCTTGGAAAATGAACTGTTTTTATTTGCTTAGGTTAGATTTTGCCATAAGATTTCGGCCCGGGTGGTTAAGTTTTTGTAAAGTCGAAATTTTCACAGAGTATGAAAAAATGAGTAAGAAAAAAAAAAGAAATCTTTGCAGGATTTTTTTCTGGTTCAAAGAAAACCGACTAGTGAAATAAAAACTGGGTCCTTTTCTATTTTAAAACATTACTTATAGCTGTCACAGCAGAACCGTGTAAAATATACATTACGCTGCCAAGAAATTTTATTTACATACCCATATATATATCTTCGCTCGCTTTAAAACCTCCAAATCAACCGTCTTAATTTATTAAAATAAAGCTCCCGTAAAGTTCCTTCTACAAATATCTATATTTACTCTTTTAGGTCTACCAAACTAGTGTGATACTAATTCATGCTTGTTAAGAATATCGTTGCATGCCAAAGAAAAAGTACTTGTGTGTGTTTTCTGCGACATTCGAAGTAAGATATGAATTTTTCATTACATTTTTAAACGGGTTTTGGAGGCAAATTCCATCAGTTTCTTTCATTCAGACACAACTCGTTTGAAGAGATCTTACATTCAAATATCACAGCTAAACTGTTTGGAGTTTATAATTTGGTATTCCGAACCAGTGTTAACGTTTAATGTTCTTGTAGGGTTTTTATTTGAATCTAACCGAGTAAGTCGTTTTACCAAAAGTTATGGATACAAGCTCAATCCGTAAGATCTCATTTTGAATATACTTCAACCGCAAAAGCACCTGTTTTCTCTAAAAAGCAAAACCGCAAGATCCTATAGAAGAGCATGTTGTTATGTCCTTTAAATGATGAACTTGCTTTTTCAATACCGTAAAATAATTTGGCTTGAAAAGAGTTTACTTTTTTCTTTATTTGATGCTATTTAGCTTTTCCACTGAGCTTAGTTTTTTTATAGCTATATATAAAGTCTGTTTTACAACAAATTTTTACATTTATGAGTAGTTTTTGATAAGATATACTGATCTTATCATTCTACAAGAAGAAATAAATTTATAAAACAGAAACCCTTTCTTTAGCCGATCAATATTGTTTATACCAAGACTTAGCAAAAAAGGAAAAATATTTTTTTAAGAAGCTCAGGACAAAACCATGACATTGTTATATTTCATGAATTCTGCCAAACTGACAAATGACAAATAAAGATCTTAAGTAGAAAAACGTATTTTCTCCTCTAGAAATCATGAAAAACATATTTAAAAATTGAAAAGCCAAATCTTACCTATCGAACTGTACATCGTAGTTACTGTGTTTCCATTGTCTTTAATTCTAGACTTAGACGTGTTTCGAAAAATTTAGATGATCGAATTTTCAGCCAGGTATTTAAAAGGTTAGTAAGTGATTCGAACGCCTGATCAACTGCGATAAGAACTGCTTTTGAATTTGAGTACGAGAAAAATCGATTAGAGCTTAGGGTCGTTTAGAATATATGAGTTTATTAGAACGATTGATTGATGAACTGATCTAATTCCAAAAATGAATGAGAATTGCCTCTCATAGAAAAACTGCACCGATCACAACAGCCACTCATTTGTAAGGTTATGAAGAGTTGATTTGTTTTCATTGAGAGTTATCAGGGTGAACTTCTCTTGGGGCAGACATCACCAAAAGAATGGCACTTTCTAAGTCTTTCACCTGTTGGGCTGATTTTCTATCCACACCTTTTTGGCAAAGACCTCTATAGAAATTAAAGTCACTTAAAATTATATTAGGAGATTCAATTTTTCCTTGTTTTTATGGGTTTAAACTAAAAAATCAGTATAAATGCGGATTTTTTTTATTTTGACCACAATCGTTACATATATACAGCAGAACTCAATTTTTTTTATCCGGATCTGTTTCAGAGTCGCAAATCTTTTCCAAGCTTAAGGAATAATAATCACTTTGTTCAGATAATGTCAATTCTAGTTTATTTCCCTGGCTAGCTATCAAAGAATGTTTTATTTCGCTGTTGATTCAACAAAGCTTGAGAGTTTGTTTAGGGGTTATTATATTCATCAGGGTTTAGCTCTTTCCGCAACTGAAAGAAATACCTCTCATATTCTCAGCAGGGCTGCTTTTAAAGGAAGGCAAAATATCTTTTTAAATCGAAGTAACACTTTTATTATCATTCCAATTTGAAAAAAATTTAATGAATGGAAAACTGCTCAGATCTCAGAGCTCAGGTGATATTTTTTTCTTGTTTTTGCTACAGCGCAGGCTCGTGTATCTGGTACGAATTCTTTTAAACATACTATTTGATGTACAGAATTCCCTGTCATGTTTTGAGGTAGCCACAAAACTATGGGTTTTAAACTTAAAAAGAATAAGAAGTTAAATTAAGATTAATGTGCAATCAAATTTTTTAGAAGACAATAAAAAGGGTGAAAGGGAACAAGGTTTTTGAATAAGTTGTGGTAGGCCGTGCAATATCTTGGACCTTTTTCAATCTTTTTGCTATTAATTACATTTGAATGATAATCTGTTTGTATGTAAAATATACATAAAGTTCTGAGATCTGAAAGCTGCCCAAACAAAGCGAACACGTTGCCACTGAAGATGACATTGAAAACTGGGATTTCAGTCGTGTTGACAGAGGAATTTTTCATCGTCTAAGTTTTGCGCTAAAGGAAGCTTTGTTGGAGCTGGCAACAAACACGGATGGGAGAAGTAAAAGCTCGTTGTCCTCATATCTTGCCGACGGTTGGGTCAATATGAAACCGCTTATTACTTCTTCAAAAAGTCGGGACAATTTTGGTAATATTTCGCACTTCATCGATTATGAGCTAGTAAATATATTCACACTCTTATGAAACGGTTTTGACCCTTTGTACATTTTCATTTACAGAGACTATCTACTGCATGATTAGAATGACCAACACTAACAACTCAGTGGAGACGAGAATGTGCAATTGTGTTCAAGGGAAGAAGATGTAATTACATTAATGAGATTGAACCATTCGAGGAGGACCAATAGATGAGAAAGTCTTGACTTTTGATGTATTTTTGACAGTTTTTGTGCGACTGGTGTCATTCTCTGTTGTCGCCCTTCTTATTTTATAATATTCGTTTATAAACCTTGCGTTAATCAATTATTAATTTGAGACCTGACCGCCAAATAAGAAAAAAATAATTAGAATGTATTTTGAGTCAATGACTAAAGGGCTTGCACCTTGAGGCTGAAACTCACGGCGATCCGTTCGCATTTTCTAATTAATACCTTGGCCTAATTAAAATTTTTGGAAATTGATTTTTTTGTTTGTGAATATGACTATTCGGTAAAAAGTAAGCGAGGTTTACTCAGTACTGCGTACGATATATTCTCTATCGTCCATAACTTTTTAATAAGCCCTTTAACTGAGAGTTTAAATGCAAATAGATACCCTAAAGAGATGTTTTGCAGTGTGTAATAAAATCAATTTAAAACGCGTTTTTTTCTAAGTTGCCGTTATATCATTCGGGTTTGAATGAAGTATTGTGATGTGAACACTCTTGCTGCCTGAGAAAGATTTTATAAAATTATCGTTAGCTATATATAAATTAAGTCATTAAATGTTATCAGAGCTGACTATCAATGTAGATTCACCGATAAATTAGTTTTCCAAAGATTCATTTAAGAAATTAATTTGAAGAGTTTTTATTCCTGCATGAAATAAAACAAATTAGATTTGCACTATTGTGATCAATAACCGAGTTCAAAGAGTCTGATGCTGGAATCCTTTGCCGTATATCATTTCCAGTGTTGAGGAGTTGTGGCTTTCGCTAACCGTACTAAATCAATTTGCCAAATGCTTTGATATCTTTTACTTTTAAAAGCAATAACTATAAAAAAATATCTAAGGTGCTATTGATAAAAATGTGTTATAATTTCAATGTCATCATTTTGTGCAAGTCTTTATACACTTACAGCTGCCATCCAGGAGAATTTTTCCCGCTCTTACTATCCGACATAAATTTCTTTTTCAAAAAAAAATCTTGCTTTTCTTACTAAAGGCGCATTTTAATAAAATTTCCGTGATTTTCGTTGGCGTGTGTGGCTTTAAAAAAAAGTTCCACTACTCCCAATAAGCCATTAAAGCTTTTGAGAAGCCCTTAAGAAAAATAGCTATTGTTCGTGTTAAGATGTCTTTTCAGTGTAAATTGGAAGCGCGGGTGCGTCTGCCTCTCAATGAGAATAAACAAAGTGGTGGCGCGTGCGAGACACAAACCACGTTGTTGAATAAAATATCTCTTAGTTTACGACTCCAAAATGTTAAAAAGTAGATTATACCCCAATGTTATTTTCTTGTTGGTGTAGGTGGTCTACGGCTAAATAGAAAATAAAAAAGCTCTCGATAGCCCATGTTGCTTTAGTAATTATTTTAAACCCATACGAAAATGTTAGTTTTCTTCGCTAACAAAAGCAATATGATAAACATTCTTAGGCAATTAGAAAAACCAGAAATAATCGTATACACCAAGACAATACAAAGAGTTTGTCAAAAATCAAAGAGCTCAAGAAAATACACAAGTCTTTTTCTGTTATTGTTCCTTGGGGATCTCAACGGGACATTTTTCAATGAAGAAATCTCTAGGGTGGGAAATGAAATATATTGGTTGAACAAAAGTTATCGGAAGAGATCTAATAAAAAGCAACATAATATTAATGTTTATCTTCGGAAGTATTTGTACAAAAAATAAAGAATTACATAGACGCCGATAAGTCCAGTCCTGCTAAGGTACCAGGCTTTCTATATGCCTCGCAATCGTGTTGTGGAGTACCTATCATTTTAATTAGTAATTAATGTTTTATTAATCATGCTAATGAACATTCAGTTTTGACTAATCATGGCCTATTTGGCCAATTATTTTGAAGCCAAAATACTTTATCGCAAACAAATGCTTATTAATTAAGAAAAATTACAGTTAGTGCCTCGACCGCACAGCTGATTCGCCGAGCCGCGGGATGCGAGAATCCTCGACGGTGTCCAGGCTGATTTCCTTTTCTGATTTTAGCACAGCGCCTCTCACGATTCCACCAAACTCTTTTGAAAAGAGGAAAATAATATTACGAGTGGTTAATTTGCCGTGCTCTCATCTTCAATTAGCGCAATTAAATATTAATATTGCCCGATTTGCTTACATGCTTTTTGATCCTACAATGACACCTGACATAATTTTATTAGAAAATAGTTTGAGCGGAAGCTCTGATTGGTCCAGCGGTCCTATAGATATTAAATCCACAGTAATAGGCAGTATTCAAAGAAGACCGAAACTCGGCTAACATCAGAGGCTTAGCAATGGAGTCTTCGGGCAACACGCACGGTTCCGCAAGACCTACCAACTTGGAAAACCAAGAGGACACCAGCACTTCATCACTGCTTGAACTCGTTCCAAGTTTAGAACATTCGATTGTTGGAATATTAAACAATAATGGGGAGCTAGCCGAACAAGATCAAGGTACAGGCCATTTAGGATATCTTGTTAAGGGTAACTAGTGCTGGAAATTTTACTGATCAGTCGGCATTAAGTAGAGCTTATAAAATAATTTTTTTCTAATGATTTTAGTTAGAGGAAAATCTAATTTGATTCACTCGACTCTTACTTTAGATAGTAGTAAGAGTATCGGGATTGAAGGGAAATCTTCTCCGGGTGAGAGTAAACGAGCAGTTGATACCTATCCGGATGAGGAAGAGAAGAAGGCCAGTGACAGTCAAACAGCTAAACAGAAGAGGCACCGAACGCGCTTTACTCCAGCTCAATTGAATGAACTAGAAAGATGTTTTGCTCGCACGCACTATCCGGATGTATTCATGAGAGAAGACATGGCAGCTAGAATTGGCCTAACAGAATCACGAGTCCAGGTGAGCTTGCAATTTCTATTAAACGCAAAGTGAAAGAAAGTGATTAAGTTATCAATAAGGAAAAAATTACACTTTAAGGACCTCTTTGGAATAATGAAGTTTGAGTAACGGTCCACCGCCACTGGCTCTCAAACATTTTCCCAGCATTTTATTGTGTTAGGGAGCAACGATTTTCTATAAACTTCAGAAGTTAAAGATTAATATAGACATTTTTTTCTTTATAGAGTTTAAAAGCTAAACTGTCAATATTTTCAATAAATGATAAAATAATCATAAACACTGGTCCTATTTTGCCGGCTGTATTGATATATTTGTATATTTTTGCTTGCTAATCGCTTTCACACTCTTGGAAATTGTACAAACGTTTATATTATACTGTTCAGGTTTTTATGCTTTCACCGTTGCACTGTGCGACGTGCGGCTAGTGTGGGAAATACGTTTTTATTATACATTGATTTATGATGTTTTTATCGCATTCACTGAACTGAAGCCTTTGTAGAATTAATTTGCGTTTTGTTTAGTGATTTTTCTTGCCGCCAGGCCGCAGGAAACAAAAACCTATTTGATCTTCGACCAAAACATTTTGGTTTAAATATCATGCACATATAGTTGCGATGTCTGTGCAAAAACGCAGCTACAACGAAAGGGAAGGATTTCTATTTGAAATATTTTTGAGGCGGTAGCGTGTCTATGTTTTCATTATTCTATCCGACTCTACACTTTTCAAAATGTACACAAAAGGCTGGATTATTAAAAATAGGTTTGTATGAGATAGCCGAAATACAGGCAATATTAGAAACTCTAATTAGCCGGCTTAAGGGGCAGAATGCCGGTTTCATTGCAATCTTATGTCTCATCCAATGTTTCAACACTCGTATAAAGGTAATAGACAGAAGTTTTAGAGTGTTATGATTTCGGAACAGTGAGCATCAATTGTCTTCCACTCAATGTTTACGACTATAGCACGATAATTAAACCCACGCCATGGCTATGCAAGAAATCAGGGCCAATTTCTCTCTTCTGTGACTGTGTTACAAAGTTAATTGGCCGAAACAAACCGTATGATTTGGCAGTCTATTATGATACAAAAATACAGACTGATCTCTTGGTCTATATAAGATGATATGAAAAAATATCAAGCCCGTACAATCCTAACACCTGTTAGGAACTTAAAAGCAGCAGCTGAAACTAAAGCTTTAAATCTTGTTTTTCAATCTTTAAAAAAATCAACAGTTCGAGATTTGTAATTTCTTTTTAAATTCTTTTTGGCTATTTAATTTCTTTTATTTGCACGTTGATACAGACAAAGAAACTAACAAATGTTAGAGTTTCTCTCATCACTTTTAAACTGACCTATAATCCAGTCTGTTTTAGAAGAGAAAGGATTAATTTCCACGTTTCCACGCTGTTCTGTATTCTAAAAATTGTGTATGTTTTACGTAGAAAAATTCAAAACACTTCTCTGTTTAGATATAATTTTAGTATCACACGAATTGAAAAAACAAAGGATTGGTCCGAGTATGTGTTTTCGTGATTTGGAGAATCCAGTATTTCGAGCAGCGAGATAAAACATTCTGTAAGTTTGACCAGCGTGTGCAGAGTTCTGATTTGAAAGACAAAGCCGTTGCGGCATAATTACAGAGGCTCGGGCGGAACACAAGAACATCGATTGTAATTACATTTTTCATATTGGCATGGTTTTTTCTTACCCTTTTGATGAATAGTATGGTTTAGGATTAGAAAAAAAACCGCCAAGATATTAAAATCTGGTCTGGCCGGCAAACTGTGTTTACTTAGGGAAAATATTTTACATCATTCACAATCCTCATTTTTGTGCAAGTAACTTCTTGAGTGCTGGCAGTATATATTCTTTGTTTCATTCATAATCAGTCGTTTTCCAAATGTCAAAGTCTCAAGTTTAATGTAGTGGATTTTCTGCTAGTCTAGTCAGCACTATAGTCTATACTTTAGAGAAGAACGTAAGAGTAATTAGAGAAAATTAGACACTCTTTAGAGGAGTGTCCATACACCTTCAGGCTATAGCAGTTCGGTTGTTTAAAGTTTCCGAGTTTATTGAAAGACACAAAGCCTTTTCTATTTACTGCTACTTATAGAAGAGAAGACAATGAAAGTCATCAATATAATTGCGAATTTCAATTGCTGACTTTAGTGCGTAAGATACAAGATTACTGGTATATAACTATTTGTAAAAGAGGAACTTTCCTTTAATTAAATGTTGATACCGTTGATCGGATCGAGGAAACAGAAAAATCAAACAAATTGGCGTACTATTGTTTCGTCTGTAAACGGACTAATTCGAAAAATAGACCAAAAATTGGAGCTGGCCTGATACAAGCACGTAACACAAAAATATCTACCGTTATATTTTTAGAAAGATAAGGCCATTTCTCGAGGAATGGTCTAAAGAAATAGCGAATTAAAAACTTAAAATTGCGGAAATCATTTTCTTAAGCAATTCACCGATGGTTGTATTGCTGACGTGTTCAAGGGTCGGATGTCGAAAAGAAATAAAAACATTTTGTCTCGCTCGTATACATCTTTTAAAAATGAATATTCAATTTGAGTGAAACATGACTACAAAAAATATAACTTTTTGAGGTCACATAACTTTTCGGTTTAAATTTGAGGCTTGTAAAATTATCAGTATAAGTGAACATGTGTATACTTTGAGTTTGAATGTACTAAGAATATAAAGCACAAACACATTTCATCAAATTTTCTCTCAATATTAAAGTGTTTAAATGTAATTTCATATTCAAGTGCAAAATAAGTGCTCGTGTTACTAATGTGATTTTTTAAATTTACTTAAAAGCCTTAATGTCTTGAAGAGCCGTATTTATTAGAATATGATAATATTCTACCACTTATTGTTCGACCGATCGTTGAATTCAGCTAGTTTTAAAAAGACGACCTGCCAAAGGTGCTAAACACGAGTCAACTTTGCTAAATAAATTTAAGTTTAAAGGATGAAAAAATAATCTAGATTAAAGTATGTTGGTAGAGCAAATAAAATATTTTATATGCACTTCACTTAATGCATGAATGTATATGATTTTTACCTCTTATATTTGATGTTTGAAGTTTTTGGATATTCGATTGAATACTTTGAAAATAGATTTTAATTACCAAAAGACAAAGAGATGACAAAGAACGGCCTGGCAAAGATTTATATTAAAAAATTAAAATGGGAAAAGTTTGTATATGCTGTTTTTTCAAGTATTTTTAATATATTTTACGTTCATGTTTTTCAGCCTGTTCGTCGACAAAAGGAACTTCAGAGTTCTCTCTTTATGTTTAAAGAATGTCTCTATAAGTTTTTTACCCGTGAGAAATTAAAGTTGGAGATAACATTGTTTGAAGTATGTTTTCCATACTCATCATTTTGTGATAAGATGATGCATGGTGTTTTTGTGAATGAAATAAGTTGTAACAGGTTTGCAAAAACATCGCTGCGGTGCGCGCTCCTACTCGTCACAAACCAAACGCTAAGAGACTTTGGTGTCCTGCTAAGACAAGTAACAACAAACCAAAACCATGCCATAGCCACAGGAAATATTTCAATAAGGAGGAGAGATGATCCTTGGGTTGCCCGCAAGTCTCAGCGTGTTGTTAAAGTAACTTTCGGTGAGGAGTATGTTATTATAAGCATTGTGCTCACAGTATCAAACGACTTGTTTCAATTTTCTTCAAAATATTTGATTTTTAAAGCAAAGAATTGAGTAAGAACGAAAATTTACCCTCGTTCACATCTCATCTCCGCTCTTAACGTGGTTTCCATGCTTTGATATTCGAAATTCATATTTTTAAGGAAAAACTTGCTAGTTGCGAAGGATATTCTCCGTGTTTATAAACGGGTCAACATTTCACGGTTTCCATGATTTTACAAAAACAATCTTAATATTTTTAGTTCATTTATTATCATTTAGTTATGGTAGTAAGAAAATTGGAGACCGAATTTTTTTGAGTCGCTTATCAATTAGCACTACAAATAATCTTGCTTGCTGGAAACTTGTAAATTAATAAACGATCAGAAATAAAGTTTTTATCTTAAGGAAATTATCCAATAACTTGATGAAAAGGAAGAAAAATGATACACTTATTTAACAACACACGAAAAACCGTAGAACAATTACGAAGTGCTCGTTATTTGCGCAGCTTTTTGAGTTTAAGTTATTGTTTAAATATTTCGTTAATTTGAGTTTTCTAGTTCAAGCTTTTGACGTCAGCTTATTCATTTTGTATCAGTTGAAAACGAACCGCGCCGGTAGAGAATATACAGAAAGAAAATCTAGCTAAGAGACAAAATCGCTGTGTCAAACGAGTTGCAGCAAGTGACAAGATCCTTCCGTAAGAGTAAAAACATTGTTGAAAGAGCGAGTGTATACTTGCTCATTAGCAGTCGATTTCCTTTTTCATACGTTAGTTTAAAAAGACTGTCAAACGTAAATTTATGGCTATGGGTCTTTTTCACAAACGAATGTTATCACGAGAAACACATTCATTACCCGCTCATTTTTTAGCTGTTGAAAAGGTTAAAAAACAACAAAAAATCTCTTGAGAGTTGTCACAGTTCAAATTTATTAAAGCTAAATAATTAGGCTGAAAAACACTGGTATAGCTCAAATAATTAGAATGTGATATTTTCCAAGAACCGGAACTTAAATTAAGGAAGGATGATAATGAATGAAAAATGAAAAAAGCTTGTGAGAAATTGTTCTCGTCCAATAATCTGCCGAAGGAAGCGTAACTCGTAAAGTGTAATTTCTCACGCTTGGTGTTAGAAATTTGGAAATATAATTAACGAAGTCTCCGGCCATGAAAGTGTTTGCAACCAAAACAATCTAAAAACTTATATAACTGTTTTTAATCTTTTGTTAATTTTATTAATTCTATTTGTACTTATAACATTTACAACAAAGTGTGCAGAGAAAAGCTCGATATATCTTTTTACTTTAATTTTCAAAAAAGTGAAAAATGATTCTAACGAATGTTTTTCCAAATTTTAACGACTCTAGCAAAGAAAAAAGGAATTTTTTATTAGTTCTTTTTTCTCGCGAAGAAATTAAATATGACTTTAAAAACTTCCATGTTTTGCTTCTGTCAATCAATTGAATATATTTCGAGACTAACAAGTCGATTATTGCTTATAAAAAGCATCGTCGCTACTTTAATTTAAAATTTAGTAGAAAATAATTATTTTTCTTTCTTGAACAAACAGATTAAAAACAGTAGTTATTAATTTTAAGTTACAAGCATTAATGAATATATTGTTGGGCAATTCTTGAACAACATTGTATCAACCACGACATTATACTTTCAAGTTTCCTTGATATGTTGTAAGTTTTAGTCTGACTATTCTTAACATGAAGTGTAAGAACGTTTTTTCTCGAAAAAAAACAATTACAGACAATATTCTGTGTTTATTCTTCCCCGCCGGCTTTGAGCTTTCAAAACAGAGCGAAACAGGATGTATCGGTCGCCCTGGGATTTTCTTTCAAGCAATCTACACGAGTATCTTTTTTAGTGTTTTGAAATTAATATTCATCCAGGTTTTTGCAACATTCATCTTAATAAATTAAGATACCAAATGTAGCTTTCTAATTGATTTTTATTTTTAATTTTAATAACTTGTGAACACACAAACTGAATCTCGTATTAAATTTTACTGAATAAATTGGAGCAAAAAAACAGAGTTTCAATCAACTCATTAAAAGTTACTTGTGTCTATTTTTTTTGTTTTTGACATATGGCTGAATAATAATAATAATAATAATAATAATAATAATAATAATAATTATAATGATAATAATAATAATTTATTTAGGTGTCAAGTCTTTCTAGCCAGCCAAAGGCCTACTAGTTGGGGACACCATCTTTACCAATCTAAGGTGGACGGAGACCTTTTGACACAGTTACAACACACAAATAAATACAGATATAATTCCCGAGGGCCGACAGTTTAACGTCCTTATCCGAGAAGACATGAAAGTCTAACCATTTGCAGATGTTAGAGTAAAGGCAGCATTTTCACAATTATTTAAGGACCCTGAGTGTTGGTCCGGCCGAGAATCGAACCCGAGCCGGCTCCCGCACGTTAGACTGGCACCTTATACCAACTAGCACCTTATACCAACTAGCACCTTATACCAACTAGCACCTTATACCAACTAGCACCTTACCAACTAGCACCTTATACCAACTAGCACCTTATACCAACTAGCACCTTATCAACTATCACCTTACCAACTAACACCTTACAAACTAGCACCTTACCAACTAGCACCTTACCAACTAGCACCTTACCAACTAGCACCTTACCAACTAACACCTTACCAACTAGCACCTTACCAACTAGCACCTTACCAACTAGCACCTTACCAACTAGCACCTTACCAACTAGCA
>JAOTRI020101888.1:0-14073 GCA_028564885.2 Zoanthus sanctaehelenae
AAATAGTATAAATTAAAAAAAAAAAAAAAAAACGCCCGCCCACTTTTTGGCAAAAGCTAAAAACGCTAACCAACGATTTTTTTAGTGTGGCCTTACGTAAAAATTATCCAATAAAACGATTTACCATCGCAAGAGGTTGTGACGGAAATGTACACGCAGCCGCGGCTCTGTGTGGGAATGGCCTGGGACACGAGGGAAATCTAGGCCCGCTATTGAACTTTTTAATGCGTCATATTTTGAATTTTTGCGCTCATCTTTTCTAACCCCTGGGCTTACAGTAATCAAAATTAGCACATGCTTAGTGGGAGCTAACTAGGAAAAGCTAAAGTTGGTGCTAAGGCACGAATGTGATATCTATACTTGATGTTATCATACCAACCGTATTGCACATGCATTATGATTGCATTTTTTACTGTTTTTGATACTCTTTCATTTCAGGAGGCTGAAGTCATCACTGGGATGTCATTTCATCCCTCTGGAAACTTTGTCCTGGTCGGAACCGAACATCCAACAAGTACGTTTAGCTTTGCACTAGTGTTTGTAAACTGAATATATTTCAAATGTATTTTTTGTGATTAATTAATGTATTTTTCTTTATTTTTAGAACGTTTGTATAATTTTCCTATACGTTTTTTGAGCTAAATATATTTCAAATGTATTATCTGTGATCTGTTAGTATGCTTTTTTGTTTCTAGCCGTTTGTATGATGCTTATACGTTTTGTTATCATCATCAATCACCATCACCATCATCATCATCATCACCATCACCATCATCATCATCATCACCATCACCATCATCATCATCATCATCATCATCATCATCATCATCAATCCAGTTTTGAGCCGGTTTTATTCCCGTAAACGAGGGTGGCCGGATTTATCCCACTCTCCATCTCGCTCGATTCATTGCATCCTCCTTCTTTAAACAAACACTCCTACTCTCCTTCTCCACCTGCGATTTCCATGTCTTTCTCGATCGTCCTCGCTTCCTCTTTCCCTTCACTTCAAACTCCAAAACCTTCCTCAAAACATGGCCATCATCCCTCCTTAACACATGCCCATACCATCTCACTCCATTTACTTTTGCCGTTTGAACCACTGTTTCCTTCAATCCCAACATCTCCATTAGGTCTTCTGTCCTCCTTCTCTTCACCAGTTTCGCAAACGTGTTGTTTGTGATTTATTAATATTTATACTTTTTTGTTTCTAGCCCGTTCGTATGATGCTCGTACGTTTTGTAAATTGAAGATATTTCAAATGTATTGTTTGTGATTTATTAATATATATACTTTTTTGTTTCTAGCCGGTTTGTATGATGCTCGTACGTTTTGTAAATTGAAGATATTTCAAACGTATTGTTTGTGATTTATTAATTTTGTGTTTTTGTTTTTACAGTACGTTTATATGATACTCGTACGTTCCAGTGTTTTGTACCCATCAACCCTCGGGAGTATCATGAAGGACCCATTAACTCAGTGAGTAGATCGCCTCACTTTAAATGTTCAAATGTCAATAGCTTTGAAAACTGGATGCTGGATTATTCAAATACAGTTCTTTTGATGACTAATATATAGGTAATTAACAATGGGAGCAGTATTATAAATTTCAAGGGATAATTAACAATTATTCCAGAGCGTGTGTTGGATATGAGATGGTAAATAGCCAACGAGGTGCGTAGCGCGAATTGGCTATAATCATCTCATATCCAACTAGCGCGAACGGAATAATTGTTATATTAAGTTTCATGAGTTTTCCGAACCCTTCGATACTTGAAAATAGCAAAAAACTGAAATAAATTGATAAACAAGATTTTTGTTAGTTTCCATATATGGTCATTCGGTATATGAGCTGATAACCGAGATTGAGTGAACCAATCAGAACGCTAGAAACGCAATATTCGAGGTTGAAAATTTAATAATAACTGTTATGACCCGGTAAATTGAATTGTGAAAGAAGCCTGAATATGTTTCTTACTTCAAAGGGATTTTAACCGTGAATGGGTCAGCATTTTACCAACCGTTGTGGGAAGCTTTGCTTCAAGGAGCATATCACTTTCGGCAATTTATTAACACACTTTCCATCTGACCTTTGAAGCCGTTGCAGTTGGGAGCAGGTCAATATTAGTGGGTCCAACATTTTCTCTCAAAGACCGAGTTTGTACCGTGGAAGTCTGAAAGAAAATTTTCAGTCATTAACAAAATAGCACGATAACCCTTAATTTTATTTGATTTTTATCACCCTACGGCTGTTAATGCGATTTATTAACATTTGTTGTTTATGTAGGTCAAATATTCACCCTCTGCTAACTTGTATGCATCCTGCAGCAAAGATGGAGCGATAAAGGTAAGGAGAGTGTTTTTATTCGATGATAACCGCCGCCTGATTAGCCCAGTTGGTAAGGCGCCAGTCTGAAGTGCGGGAGGCTCGGGTTCAATTTCTGACCACCACTTGGGGTCTTAAAATAATTGAAGAGAAAGTTCTTCCTTTGCTCTAACATCTGCAAATGGCTAGGCCTCCGTGTCTTCTTGGATAAGGACGTTAAGCCGGAGGTCCAGAGGGCCATGTGAACCGTAGGTCCAGAGGGCCATTTGAACCGTAGATCCAGAGGGCCATGTAAACGGTAGGTCTAGAGGGCCATTTGAACCTTAGCTCCAGAGGGCCATTTCAACCGTAGATTCTGAGGGCCATGTAAACGGTAGCTCCAGAGGGCCATTTGAACCTTAGCTCCAGAGGGCCATTTGAACCTTAGCTCCAGAGGGCCATTTGAACCTTAGCTCCAGAGGGCCATTTGAACCGTAGGTCCAGAGGGCCATTTGAACCGTAGGTCCAGAGGACAATTTGAACCGTAGGTCCAGAGGACTATTTGAATCGTAGGTCCAGAGGGCCATGTGTTAGAAAACGTTTCGTGGCGTTAACATGTTTACCCTTTTAAAACAAAAGTGTACAAGTGTGTGTGTACAACAAGTGTATTGTAAGAAGGAAAGAAAATAAGAAAGCTGAAAAACTCTAGGCTTGAATAGAATATTAAACACTGGCTCCTGCTCTATACGTTACGGATAAAGCATTTCTAGCAACTATGAAGTTAAGACAATTGCGAATAGCTACTTTTTAATGGGTCCATCAGTTAAAAGGTGAACTTGTTAAAATAATTAAGATTAAATAAAATAAAAAATAAATACTTTATTTAACGTCAATTGCGAAGGAAGTGGTTGCCCATTCTTTTTAGCCAGAGGCTAATGTTTAATCGCTTGACGGCTCAGATCTTGGCGTGAAAGTCGAATTTACAGGGGGAGGAAAACTGGAGTACCCAGAGAAAACCGCTCGAAGTCAGATTGAGATCGACAAATCTCAGCCCACATGCCGAGCCCAAGAATCGAACCCGGGTCGTAGAGGTGGGAGGCACGACTGAGGACCACTATGGCAACCTGACTCCCTATTTTAAATTGAAATTGTAAACCGATCAAAAGCAAGTTATTATATAATTTATGAGGCTCTGTGTGAAACTAAGGGCGTCAATCTCCACCCAAAGGATGATGAGTTGCCAAGGACGCAGCTCAACGAGGTCGAACCGAAATAGTTGTGATGCCGTCTAGGCGCTCGGCCCCAGAAAATAATCCATACATGACCTCGGCTATCGACGGTCGGCCCCAGAAAATGATCCATACATGACCTCGGCTATCGGCGGTCGGCCCCAGAAAATGATCCATACATGACCTCGGCTTTTGGCGGTCGGCCCCAGAAAATGATCCATATATGACCTCGGCTATCGGACCACAACACTACAGCCAGATGTAATCAGCTAGGAGTTGAGAGAGAAAAATAGGAGTATCCGGAGAAAATTCCTCGTAGTCAGATTGCGATCTACAATTCTCAGCCCACATGTGGAGACCAGGAGTTGATCTTGGGTCGGAGAGGTTGGAGGCGCGCCTGTTGACCAGTACGCCAACCTAAGCGATGAACAATGAACGACTTGGGCAGCCTGAATGAAATGAAGATCTCCAACCTGGTGGGGTGGGTAAAGTGGGAAAGGGGTGATTTTTCCATAAACCTCTTTAAACTTGTTATTTGGTCTTGCTATGGATCTGTATGATTAACGCTGCATGTTCAACTTGTTTCTAGAGTATTTTTGTTCTAACGTGGTAAAACTATGTAATAAGACAAACAAAAACATATTAGAATTTTTGCTTCATCCCTGCTACAGATTTGGGATGGAGTCAGTAACAGGTGTGTCCAAACTTTCCCTCAAGCGCATAACGGAGCAGAGGTGCGTGGAAACGTTTAAGTTAATTAGCAGAATATAATAATCTTTCACCTTCGTCGTGTTTTCTTGTCACTGTTTGTTCGTATTGTACAAAGTTATCACATAGTCCCTTCTATTTATGCTCTCTGATTAGCTTTTAGGTAGACAAAATAATAGTAATGATTGCTTGCACGAATGCCCCTTTTTAAGAGGCCTCATTGTACAAACTATTGTAAAGAATTAGCTGCTTTTTACTGTTTAATGCTTTTATATTTCAGTGATCAATGTTAATCTACTATAGGTAATTATAGCTGTTTTGCTGCGACATAGAGCAGAGTTAGTAGACTCAGATGGTTTTGAAACTTGATGACTTTCTTTGTTATATGTTATTCTTCTCCTTTTCTCAATCGAAATATGACGTTGACCTGCACAAATAACAAATATAACCATTTCAGCTCAAAACATATTTGACTTGTTAAGTTTTTCTAAGATAACTTCTGACTTCTTTCAATTGTTTCAAATTTTACCTTTTATACCTAAGAGACTCCCTAGTGCGATCAACACCAGGAAATCTTCTTTTCCTAATTAACTTGCCCTGAGACGTACACTTTGCTAAAAAGACAAGATCATACAGTCCTTCATTTTGTGAAATCTAAACTCCTGCCAGTACAGATGCTTATTGTAGTTTAAAAACACCAGATGTCTAATACACGATATCATTTGCAAAGCTGTACCTGTTCTGATCCAGATCTATTTATAGAAACTCTAAGGTACACAAATACAATACCAGATCAGCAAAAAGTGGAAACTACTTTACTCAACATTCAAGGCTCGAGCTCAAAACCTGCTCGTTTTCGAAAACTGGAACTGATATCTGGAACTCTCCCGGTAGAACTTTGAAAGAAAAATAAAATCCGTGTTAATAAAAGATATGAAAATACAACTTCTAAATAATTTTACAACTGTAAACGATTCTATTGGTGTTCCAGAAATAATTACGGGGTTTCCTTCATATCATCAATTTTGATTTGTTTGACCTGTTTGCTTTTTGTTCAACATATATGTATGCACGCCCGAGGGTGCATTACATATGACATTTTGAAATCCAAACCATGTTTTTAAAAAATAGCTAGTTTTCAAAACTAATTTTTATAGCTACCTACCTTGATTAGCATCTGGTTATTTCGCGGGCTTAGATTTTTGTTGTATCTGATATACTATAGTGAATTGATAATAAAGTTATTGATATTTTAACACCTGAGTTGGCAATATCAAATGCGCTGATTTTTGTTTTAGCTATTTAATGTGTTTTGAGATGCTGGTAGAAAACTGCTTAGGGCTCATTTGGTGAAACAAAATTTCAGTGTTTTACTGCTTAAATATGATTCTTCCTACTGGGAAGTGCATTTCAAAAGTTTCTTTTATTAAAATAACGACTTTTACTTTGCTGTCAAATCGTATTTAACTGGCTAAAAGCCTACCATGGACTTTTTGAACATCATGCAGTTTTAGACGGAGACCTTTCACATGACACACACACAAACACAGATATATCTCGGAAAGCCAACGGCTTAACGTTTTTATCTGAGAAGAGTCGAAACCATTTGCATTGCATGCCGTTTGAAAGTCCTTTGTAAGTGAAAAAAACGCACCAAAGATAATTGAGTTAAGCGATTTTTCTCAATAGTATTAGAGTCGATTACTAGGCCAAACAGTGTTGTTCTCACACAATGTAAACAGATATGTTAAACACAATCATACTTGTTGTTTGGTGTTCTTCACGAAACTACTCTGAAATGAGGAATTACACGATTTATGGAACATCTTCTTTTTGTTGCTTTACGAGGCGAGCGCTTTTTCGAGAGTAAATGATTTATTTAGCGCTCCTCTCATATCGATTTTCATAAGTTACGTCAAGACTCTGAGTGTTGGTGCGGTCGGGAAACGAGCAGATGTTTCTCGCACGATTGGCTATTGATTTTCATGAGTTACGTCAAGACTCTGAGTGTTGGTGCGGTCGGTAAACGAACAAAAGTTTCTCGCACGATTGGCTAATTCTGTACAAACTAAGCTAACGAACTATATTATATTCAAGGAGTATAAAGAGTTTATTTACGTTGCAGGTGTATTCAGTGCAGTTTTCCAGAAATTCAAAGGTATGAGCAACGTGTTATTCAGTATATCCAATACCCATTATTCCATAACAATCTTTGGAAGGTAACCAAGCTTCTACATGAACTGAGGCTTAGGGTGATCTAAGGCAGTTAGAGAAGTGGAAATTCTTTCTTATGATAATTATTTCCACTTCTCTAACTGTCAGGTCACCATAAGCTTCAGTTTCATGTAGAGGCTTGGTTACCTTTCAGGAACTATAAAATGGTCTATTGTGAGTAGTGATTTCTTTTCTTTTCTTGTGAACTTACGTTGGTTCCGAGCGAAGACTAACCGGGAACAATGCGTATCCAAATTGTGGATAGATAAACCAAAAGAATAATTTGGTGTTTTTGTTATTTCCTAATAAAGCAACAAAATTTTTAAAAAAGGTTATTGACTTGTTAACTTTTAACGTGAACTATAAATATATGTTTTCCTTCTTTTCAACAAGGAAGTTTCGCTAACTGGTTCCTCATTAGAAGTTAGTGGTTCGTGTCAGGTTTTTCAGTGAGTGTGATACACGTCAGTCCAAAGCAAGTCAGATTGGTTACCTGAAATTACGTTTTAGTAATTATTTCCAGAGATCGTACGGAGTACTGAAAATTCAAAGCTTATTCCAGATCTGTGGATAAGTAATGTTCCTGGAAAAATCTGAAAACTCATCCACCGAATACGCTTTTTCTCTCAAAACTCCAGTTTCAAACAGTGCCTTTTTAATTTTTTAAAATTTTTTTTTTGCTTTATGTGCCTTATTTATCATTCTATGTTAACATCCCAAGGCTGGGTTTTTATAAATATGATATAGTATTTATCAACAAAGCATTGCGAACCCTGTATATTATATTAACGTATTGATGAATTGCTTTATGTCATCCTAACAGTATTTGATATCAAGTGGCAAAGACTCCTTGGTGTTTCTGTGGGAGCTCTCAACAGGTAAAGTGACAAATGTCCATAGAAACTTCAGTTTTTTAATCGATTTCGTAACGTTAATACTTTGCTCTTAGACTTTCCTAGTAGTATCATTCTGCTAGAGGACTGTTACAAACCTGCAGTTTGAACATCCGCTCTACTAGACATCAGCTATCGATTATCTCGATGTTCTTGTGCGTATTCTAATTATGTAGTTTGATTAGTTACATTGCAAAGGAATGTTTTAAACCTTAATAATTATTAAGTAGTTAAATTATAGTTAAATTATAAGAATATATAGTTACAAACGATTTTCTTTGTACGTAAAATAAAATCGTCAAGGAGGTTATGATTTTGCCGGGGTTCGTTTGTCTGTTTGTAAGTTAGTTAGCAACATAACTCAAAAAGTTATGGACGGATTTTGATGGAATTTTCAGAT
Source organism: Zoanthus sanctaehelenae (assembly GCA_028564885.2). Taxonomy (NCBI): domain Eukaryota; kingdom Metazoa; phylum Cnidaria; class Anthozoa; order Zoantharia; family Zoanthidae; genus Zoanthus; species Zoanthus sanctaehelenae. Next base: position 7,747 of record JAOTRI020101888.1, read on the forward strand.
GTTGTCAGAAATGGGACATGGAAGAACTGATTAAATTTTGAGGGTGATCCGGAAAAACTCCTGGATTCTGGATCACTTTGAATTTATAAGCACACAAGCATACAAGCACACTCAGCGCATTTACATACAAGCACGCGCTGCGTCGTTTGCAATTATTTGGCTACAACTGTAATTTACACTTGCAGTAAGACTCGTGATGCACGTGCAAATTCCAGTGTTAGAAATTCTTTTTCTTAAATTCTTGTATTTACAAGGACTGTCATGTTGCATAAGGAATATAATATGCTAGACGGAGGTCTGCGCTCTCTGAGTGCTTTTCTATTATTACTGTTTATTCTATGTTTTATTTTCTATTATTCCTCTTTACGTTAGTAACTATTCTCTTTTTTACGGTGAAGAATTTACATTTTCATTACTTAACTGTTTAAATACTGTTCTTTGTTTTGATAATTTACTAAGGGACTATTTCAGTAATACCTTAAACCGCTAAGGGTAGCTGCACACAATTTTCATTGTGTGATATATAAGTTATAACCCTTTGATATTATTTCTGTTTATACTTTTTTTTTGTTTTAATTGGATTAGGTTTATTAAAAATGTTATACTGAGCAATAATTAAGCTCTTTTGTTTTTAGGCAAAGCTCTAAATATGTACACAGGTGCCACATTATCCAACTACCGTGTTCAAGCTATTTTCAACCACACCGAGGATTATAGTAAGCACTTTAACAACTGTTAGAAACTAATTATATGGTCCAGATGAATCTTACATCTTAGTATTTATCCCATGCTTTAAAAAATACAGTCAATCAGGAAAGCTGCTGCATTTCCACGCTTTCCAGCGTGTAGTATTCAACGGGTAGTACGAGAGACTATCGAAGTGGCTCCAAAACTGTATGCGTACGTTTTGGAAATGGTCTCGAAGTTGTCGATCAACGTCGTGTGAGTCAGTTTTGCATAAAGTAAAGTATGTTTAGAGACATAGGAACGGTGAACAAATGACAACGGAAATGACAAATTAGCTAGTTGTGTTTTTGTACCATGGGAAAAAATAAGTTATGCAACCCTTTCTTCTGGGGCACTGTAAACCGAGTGTACATACGAACAAAAACAATTGGTAAGTGCCACTTCGACGCATCCCACTGGAGACCTTTGCGTAACTACTATATAAACCAGCATGGTTACGCGCAATATGATTGGTGAACGTTTAGAAACAGTAGATATAAGAGAATATTTACCTGCAAAAACAGTAAAAATTGCCTCCGGAACCAAGTTGGCGGACGGAAATAGAGATTACGTCATGGCTGGTGAACGCGTACGATATTTATTCACGAGTTGTGAAGATTCGCTACAACGAACGAGTAAGCGCTGCGAACGAGTGAGTTTGCGATTCTTCACAAGTGAATAAAAATCGAACAGGCGAACCAACCATGAAGTTATTTGTTTATTTTATTAGTGCTGAGATTTCTTTCAAATAGTAATGACAATTAACAACAAAGAAATGAGTTTTATTTACTCATAAAAATTCAACATCTTTTCAAAATTTCTAGACAGTGAAATGAATTTTATTAACTCGAAAGCGTAAAAACTTCAACAATTTCTTTTCAAAATTTCAGTGAAGGGAAAAGAGGAAATTTCAAAGCTAGCGATTAATAACAACACATTCATATTAGCAGTGTTTTTACTCATCGTCACTGTCCTCCAAAGGCTGGTTTAGTTCTGACTGAAATGATAAACTCGCAGATGTATTCGTTTTACTCCAGTTCTGGGATTTCTTCGACTTTTCTAAGTTCATTCCTGGTTCCTAAAAAGGTCTGCAAAAGTTTTACATCTGGTTGTGTTTTTTGTAATGTGGCTTTGTTTTCTTGTTCTGCAATAAAGTTGTCAACTGAACCGGCGTCCACAAACCTATCTGACATCTTGAAGATAAAAAGGCGGCTTGCCAGTTTTCGCGCCAAGCATGATGTGGGTTGCCGTACGATCACTTTTCACTTGTGAAAAGTATCGTTCGTCCAATCAGACGCCGCAAACGATGATTGTTCACTAGTGAAATTTGATCGTTCGCGTCGCTGATTGGCTTTGACTATAAACGGAACGATTTTTTCATCACTGTCATAGTGAATAAATCTCAGTAATTATGAAATAAGTAGTCACTTCGCGTCCGTTTTGGGGATTTTATTTGAATATTTTGTTATAAAACACGAGATTTTTTAAAGAGTTTTAAAACCACGTGTTCTTGTAACGTAAGCTGCTCTTCGTGCTTTCGGCTTTGCAGTACTCCAAGCTTAGTTATTTTGTAAGAGAACGGCTAATTGGCGACCATTCTCACAGTTTTGCTCGCCCATTATCTCATCTACTCACCATGGCGACCAAAAGGGTCGCAGCTGAAAGCGCTTTCGCCTAATTAATTAACAAATCTTTCTTTTGTCCTTTCCATGAGTAGTGGCTGTTTGAATATTCAAGTTACGCCTGCGCCGTTCAGTAATTATTGCAAGGAATCGTAAATAGGGTATTTCCGATTATGCTTGCATAATTTTTGGCATAATTTGGCTTAACGAGCATGTTTTGACCTTTTTCCTAAAAAAAGAATAGATAGCACAGTTTTGGATCTTTCCTTACTTTCGTCTGCATTTTCCTTGTTAAAGCAAAAATTGTATGTTTTTAGTGTTTATGATATTTGTGCAGTTTTAATGACTTTTAGTCTTAGAATCCTCTATAAACAATATTACCTTAGGAAATCCGTTCCCACTACCATATATAGAATTATAAATCTGAAAGTGGAAACACTGTTTAATTAAAGAATCCAAGACGGCTTCAGAAAACAATTTACAGGACTCACGAGGAAGCGCCACGAGTAGCGAAGTTAGAAATAGGCCAACGTCTGCTAAAATTTCCCGAGAGCGGTCCTTAGAATCCACTGGTGGAAAATATGAATTGACGGGCAAATGTAATACCAGAAAAATTGCCTTGCATGGCCGATGCAGACAGTTCCCTGACGAACATTTTACTGTTAGAGAGGGGAAGTTGTTTTGCAATGCATCCAGAGAAATCCTTGGCACTAAGAAAAGTGCTCTTCAGTACCATACTTCTAAAAAACACCAAAAACGAAAAGATCATTTGAAAAAGTCCAAACTGAAGGAACAGACTACAATTGCGGCATTTAAAGCGGAAAAAAAGTACGACCAAGGAAGCACATTGCCTTTGGAAGAACGTGCCTACCAAATCGAAGTGGTTAGTGAGTTTTTAAAGGCTGTTATTCCAATCAGGAAAATAGACGTACTCCGGCCTCTTTTAGAAAAAAATGGCTATAGGCTCATTCGAAGTACACATCAAGGGCAGTATATCTCCAGTGTTTTAAAACACGAAATTGAACAAGTTAAAGAGGAACTAGCTATGCCTGGGTAAATCGGCTTAACGAGGGACCTTTTAATCATTTTTGATGGCAGCACAATACCAGTAAAACAAAAACTAGAAAGATACCCTCTGCTATTGTAAAGGACGAATCTAACAGTTATCCTATAATTGATCTTGAAGAAAAGACGGACTTATTTAATGACTATTTTAACTCCGTTTTCAGTCTTCCCGATACAGAACCCCCGCCTCCAAGCATCTATCCCATTGTGTCTCAACTGAGTGAATTATCTATCATCACGCTCTCCACGAAAGAAGTTTATAATGTGCTATGCCAGCTTGACCCTTCTAAAGGCCGATTTCCATTCAGTGCTTTATATCGGGCGAGCAACTTTTTTCAATCGATTTTGAGATCAGGCACTTGCTTTCAATTTCCATTCATAATATAAAAGCGCGAACTTTTGATTTCCTGAACAAGAACAAAGATATGGCTGAAATAAACAGAATTCTACTTTCAAGAAAGTTGAAGTTTTTGCTTCTGTTACGTCTGCGTTTAAGATGAAATATTAATAAGCGAAAGGATAAATACAAAAAGAGATTCTGGGTTCGGAGAATTTTTGCTGAACAGGAGGAAAAGGCGAATTTTACCTTTTTCTTTTTCCTTGCTCTTTGTATGAGCGAATGCTCATTTTTCACAGACACGGTTCCTCTCGGACGAAATCAGTGAAGATTTCAGAGTCAAATTCCGTTGTTCGTGAATTCGTCGTTTACTGCCCTACATCACTAGTTTCTTCAAATAAAAGTTGCCCTTTTTCTGACATCTTTACTGACTGTTGAGACTGTTCCGCCATGTTGACAGTTTGGGTTGTGCTTCGCGGCAACAGCAGCTTTTCGAAGCATTTTGCAAGCGCAGTAATTGGCTAGAGATATGGCGATCGAACTAATCGATCGCAAAAGTAGGATGAACTCCTACTCTTTTTTGAGATCGCGCACTCGTAGCCAGTTGCATCAAAAATCCTTGTACGCATGCCCAGTCAGAAAATCGATCGCAAAAAGTTGCTCTCTCGATAAAAACCACTGAATGGGAATCGGACTTAAGAGTCCAGGACCTGACGAAGTGACTACGCTGCTCCTAAAGGAATTGGCATTGGAACTTGCTAGCCCTTTGACACTCTTAGTTAATCAATCTCTGGATTCTGGTCAGTTTCCTGAAAGATGGAAGGATGCTAATCTCACTCCTGTCCATAAACCCGGCGCTAAAAACCTGTCCAGTAACTACAGGGGTATTGCCTTGCTCTCCGTCGTATCCAAAGTGCTTGAGAAATGTGTATACTTCAGAATCTATAACCAAGAAGGTGCTCATCTAAATTCACTACAACATGGCTTGCGTCACAATAGATCCTGCGTCACCCAATTGATACAGTATGTTCATTTTCTGGCCTCAGCATTGGACATAGGTGGTCAAGTTAACACCATCTATTTGGACATGGCTAAAGCTTTTGACAGGGTTCCACATCAAAGCTGTTGTATAAGCTACGATTCTTTGGCTTTCGTAAACCGCTTTTAAGTTGGATTGAGGATTATGTAACGAACAGACGACATCGTGTTACGATTGAAGGAATGGTTTCTCAGTGGAAATCAGTTACCTAAGGTGTTCCCCAAAGCTCCCTGATTGGACAGATTTTGCTTCGCATATATATATAAAACATTAACTCTGACCTGTCTCCTGATACCTTTTTACCTCTTTATGCTGATGGCGCTAAGTTATGTAGAGTCATATCAAATCATATTGACTGTGACATCTTAAATGTGGACTTACGTTCTGTTTCCAGCTGGAGTGATACTTGGGGCATGAATTTTAACCTAAAAAAAGTGCTTACAACTACCCAGCACTAAAAAGAGAAACCCTGTGATGGCTACCTTATAAGCTTGGTATTTAGGAATTGTTATGACACGTAATCTATCCTGGCGTGAGGCATGTTATGTCTAAATTAAACACTGCAAATGGAATGCTAGGCCTCATTAAAAGAACCAGCGGTAAACGTTCTATCCAGAAAGTCTTTTTGACCTTATATATCCATCTGTTAAGACTTCACTTGGAGTACGCTTGTGAAGTCTGCATGGTCGCCTGATCAGGCATATCTAGTTGATATTCTCGAAGGAGTTCAAAAGAGGGCAACAAAAGTCATTGTTAAGAACAAGCCCCACGGAGAAAGGCTGAAGGAACTTAAACTATTATCCTTAGCTAGGAGAAAATACTTTGACCTTATTTTTCTTTATAAATGTAGACTAAATTTGTATGATATAAGTTTATCTCATTATTTAGAGCCTCTTATAACTTTAGAAACGATAAATGTTCTTATAAAATCAAATATGCCAGAACGAACACTCTGAAATTGTCTTATTTTCATCGTGGAGTTAAAGAATGGAATGATTTGCCTCTGTCTCTTAGGGAAACTGACACTATAAGTTCTTTCAAGCTTGACCTTAAAGTTCAATTAATCCAAAGAGATCAATTTTTATAATCTTTATAATTTTTATAATTTTATTATAATTAGATAATAATTAGATATTTTTTCATTGTACGTGTAAATTATATAGTATCGTTGTATTATATTATATTGATTATCTAGTGTAAGTTATATAGATTTCTTTTGATTTGTACTTTTTACCCAAGGTAGCCTCGTTTTTAAGGGAACTATATTCTTGTTTATAGGTTTTCCTCAGTTTATTTTTGCCTTAGACTGGAAACTATTAAAGTAAAGTAAAAGTAAAGTAAAATTGTAGAGCAAGACCCAGATTTAAACGCTGCAGCACTTGAACGCAGAGCTAAGGCTTGAGTTGAGCCAGCAATCATTTATCCAGAGGTTTCTGAGAAAGTTCAATGTAGATCTTTATGAACAATAAATAACTTCTGTAACTTCTGTAACGAACCAGTAATACTCAGAAAAAATCTGAGTCCATGACGGGAATCGA
>JAOTRI020101898.1:0-14070 GCA_028564885.2 Zoanthus sanctaehelenae
AATAAAGTGCTGTGAAAATGATGTTCTTTGACATCGACCACCCCCTATACCTGCTGCTTTTGCATTTTTTTAAAAAACTCCCATTAGTCTGAATTTACAGTCCCTACCCCCCTAACTTAACATTCTGTGCTTGGTTTTCAACCCATAAAACAAACGTCTTCATACACTTTGTAGATAAAAAAATCGATATACCTGGAAATATGTTTTTTTGTTTTAATATTTATACCATCAAATCCACAGCTGTTTTTGTTTTTTTAGATTAAGTGTGATTTTCTCTATTTCCTGTGGTGTTGAAGGATCAAAAAATAAACTATTAGGAAAGCCACCTTTCATGAAAGATTTAACATCTGTTTTAGTATCAGTAATTTTATTTGAAAGATTTGACCCAATATTTGAAAAATATTCCACAAATTTATTTGCAATAACAGCTGGATTATTAATTTTCGAGATGTCATCAATGAAACTATCTGGATATTTATCTTTCTTGTTTTTTTATTCAGAATATTGTTTAATACTCTCCAAGTTTCTTTTGTATTGTTTTTTTGATAATTCAAGGAGATTTGAGTAGTAACGTTTTTTCGAGATACGAAGTAAACTGGTTAATATGTTTTCATATTGTTTGAATTTCGTGCTATTTGAATTTGTAGGGTTATTTACAAACTTCTTATAAAATGAGTTTTTCTTCTTGATTTACTTTTGTAGTCCTTTAGTTATCCATGGTTTAGTTTCTAAGGATTTTATCTTTTTTTCTTTAGTGAGCTATGTTGATCATACATATTGTTGGAAGTGCTCAAGAACATGTTGTAAGCATCAGTGGGGTCATCAGTGGATATAACTTTTTGCCAATCTATAAGCTGAATACTATTTAGGAAATATAAAAGATTATCTTTGCTAAAGCATCTAAATATTACATAGTTTTCATTTTTTGGTTTTACTAAAGACTCTGGTTCTTCTTTATGAACATTAAAAACAGACTTGTTTTCAACAAAAGACTTAGTGATGTTATCAATTAGAGATGAGGAATTATGTGTTATTCTAGTGGGTTTACTTATTAAAGGGTACAAAAAAGAAGAGTATACACTGTCTATAAATTGATTAGATAGGTTCTGAACTTCTGCATTATTAAGTAAATTGATAATAAAATCCCCTAACAAGTAGCATTCTTTGTTTTCAAGGTTAATTTTGTTCATAATGCTGTTAAAATCTTTTAAAAATTCTTTAACATCAGATTAAGGTGGTCGATAAATTACTCCAATGATTGCATTTTTACCTTTTTTGTTAACTATTTCGATAAAAATGGACTCCATGTGATTATTATAACTGGTATTAATATCATTTTCTTAGTTTATATTCAATGTCATTTAGTCTGTACAAACCCACCCCACCAACAGTTCTGTGTGTTTGACCATAACATTCAAAATTGTAATTTTCAAGACTTGTCAAATTTGATGGCTCTGACATCCATGTTTCTGATATGCCAATGACAATAAAATCAATTTCTAGTGAGTCAATCATGTGATGGAATGTATTGATACTTTTTTCCAGGCTTCTTGCATTTACATGGAGTAAGGAGAAGCTGTTTATTAATTATATGAGACATGTTGTTAGACTTGACTAGTTGATTAAATTCATTGTCTAGGAAATATTTATCTTTTATTCTTGGCATAGAAATTGTCGGATCCAAATTATTAGTTTGTTCAGTGTATTTATCATTAAGAGAAAATGGATTAAATGGCATTTCCTCCACAGAAAGATGACTTTTCACTTTAGAAGCACCATACTTAAATTCGCTTAAAACATTATTGACGTCAGACTCATTAAGACTACAAAATGAAACATTGTTAATCAGACAAGAATTACAGTATCAATTATTATTTGAAAATGCACTTGAAACTAGACACTTATTACATCAATTGTAAGGATTATTTAATTAGATTATTTGTAATATTTGTAACTCTTTTTGAATATAGAAAACATCTTAAAGCTTCCATATGCATAGACATATACGCAAACAAGAACAATTTAATATAAAAAAAGATGATATATATATAAGAATAAACTTAAATATAAAAATAGACAGAAAAACAAAGTAGAATATGGAATTGGTATCAGTTGTAAATGATACCAACAATATTCAGGCTATTGTATTATCTAATTATCAAGAATAGCTATACCTAGCCATTAACACGTTAACTATCAATTGAAGATTTAAAACTGTTATAAAGATTAAATATAAAATATATGACCAGTTTCAAAGTTCATTAGAAAAGGTTCTTTTGTTTTCTTTTAAAGTGGTAAAAGACTTCACGTCATTTGTGTCGGTACGTCTGATAAATACCACGCCGTCGATGCATGGTCCAAATCTTCGAGATTATGTTGCGCCCAATGCTTTTGAGTGTCTGTAAGATAGACATTCTTTCTCTTGTCAAGTCTTCGCTGATAAATACAAATGGATTCTTATGTCTCAGCTCTTTTCTCTTCCTCATTATCATTACTTCTGTGTTATGCCTTGTCAGCTTCACTATAAATTGTCTTGGTTTGCCATCGCGTTTTCTACCGACCCTAGGGGATCTGCAGATGTCGTTTTCATTTAGACTAATGCCTAAGTGTTTCTGTAGAAGGTCTCTGATGATTTTGTCAGTGTCTTCATTCTCATTCTCTTTAACCCCGTATATCCGTAAGTTATTTCTCCGTTGATATTGTTCGAGTTCATCTGTTTTGTCCTTAAGGCTTTGAATCTCTTTTCCATGTGTTTCCACGTCCTCACTAAGGTCTTCAACTTTATCAAGACACTTATTGAAATCGTATCCAATTGATTCTTTCAAGGAGGATTTAAATTCTTCTGAGAGGACAAATTTGTTTATTGATTCAGTTGCTGCTGTTGTCACCACTGCAAGTTTCACTTCTAGCAATTTATTCATACGTTCTTCCAGCAGCGGCCATAACATGTTGACAAAGCCTAAAACATCATCACCTTGTTTTGTTTCCATCATTTCCAGGTCTACTTTTATCGGTGTATGTTTATGGTCTATTTTCTTGTTTGTACGATGGGAAGTTTCTTCATTATTGTCAAGACCATGCTTCTTCGCTTTAGGTTTAGAGAGAGACATTTTTCAAAAATTGAGCTAGTTTTAGAAGTCAAAAAATTTTGTAGAATGTTCGATAATCGATTTGGTTTAATAAAATTTTACATAATTTGCAAAGATGGCAAGGATAATAAGGGATTAAATGCCTCATAAAAGTCAAATTTGATCAAGCCACAAAAGTTGCAGCCATCTTGGTCCGCTGACCGCCGACCGCTGATCATTTCAGATCAGTTTTGATCATTTAGCTGTGCAATATGTTATACTTCCTTGTGGCAGACTTTGCTGCACCAAGGGTGGGAACACAAACTTGCGCGATGAGTCTCGCTGTTTTAACTCCATCTTAATGGTAATAATACTGCCCAGCGTCTCGGATGGATCAAGGTTGGGTCGGAAAAATGTTTTGTTTTTCTTAAATTACGTTAATGGACAGCGCATACATAATTATAATCCGCTAAGTGTTTGGAGTGGCTGAGACCAAGAATTTAGTGCTAAAATTTAATTCTCGAAGGCATTTTTAGCCTTTAGCTGTAGAAATAGCTATAACGCAAGTTTGAAAATATAGAATACCGTGTAACACAACACGTAGTCCTCACTTATGAGATAAAGGGCTGAAGAGCATGTCAAAAATTATATTAACTGTCGGGGTCTCCTCGATATCTTGAATTTCCCTCTCGCATCTTTGTGCGACACTGCGCTTATGCAGTGCCTTCCTGCACCCAACCACTTTTTCTGCAACAATACTTACAGTATATGGATTACAATCGAAAAGCCATTCTTAATTGCTCTAATAGGGGCCATTTCAAAAACTTGCCAAGGCACAAAAGGTAGACTTTCATTGTGCTTGCAGAGCTTCCCTTTTTGGTATACCTTTTTTGCCACTGTCTAAGACAAGGTTTTAAAATAAAGTATCTCCACACAGCAGCTTTTTCAGCTATCATTTCAAAGGACAGTTTTTCCGTCTTACGATCAAGATGCGATACAATCTGTTATACGTTGCCTTCTTTACAACATCCCAGCTCTATCCTCCTTCTGGTTCCTCCAAGATCTGGTAATAAGCTTTCACAAACCGCAGGACTTGGCTATTTTTTTGTCGTGCTCACTGATGTACCTCGAGTCTGGTGAACCCGTAGCTCCCAGATTGACCTCTCATCAGGGAAATATTTTTCATTAGGACTTCCATTTTCGCAATTGATTGAATAAGAGGAATGACATCAATAGTATTTTATGGCTCCTTGAAGAATATGAAAAAACACAAACTTGCCGTTTGAAAAGACGCTGAATCTCTTAAGGAAATGATATTCAGTGATTTTTCCTAACAAAAAGCATAAATGAAAAACAACTTGCCAAACGAACGAGGGATGTTGTAAGGCTCCTTAAATTGACAAGTCGATAGAGCATAGGACTTGAGTTTCCTCTGCACTTCTGGGAAACCAAGACGGGTAAATCCTAGAAATTCGCACTGCAGGTGTGAAAAATGAGTAGCAGCCATTGCTTCACTGGCTTCACACAGGAGATTGTGCAATTGTCTGATTTCATAAGTATGAAATCGGGCAATGAGTGACAAGATCTGGAAGTGTCGACTGCTCCAATAGGAAGATTGTTTATATCATTGTGCAGGTTGAAAGAGAATTGTTAGTGCGAGAGAGTTGGCATCTATGCCACCCGGAACTAAAAAAAGCAAGAGGACAAGGAGGGCAAGAGTGTTGGTTTGCTACAAAAAAGGGTTGAATCTGGCCACCCAAATTATGGGGACAAACCTGGATCAAAATAAAAATTCCATATGGTGAGGATGAGCTGGCTCTTAGACAAAGCTTGCTTTTTTTATCTAGGGATTGTGGTAACCAAAGAAAGAAAGCTTATTGATATAGTTATCAACTTCCAAAACACAGGGCCAGAAACCTGGATAATATATATTTGAAGCACAATCACTTTATGAAAAATAACAAAATGAAAAACCTGGAGATTACAATAAATATATGCTAACTTAATCAGCAAAACTTAGTCCAGGAGATTTGCTTCAAAGGCTGGAGATTCCTGGTTTATCCATGAGAGGTGACAGGTATGAGGGAGTGTATTTCTTTTCAAAGTGATAGCTGGAAGGCCATATATCATTTTTTTATATAAAATTATTAAATAAATTATAAATCTAAATAAATAACTAATTCATTGTTACATCTAAGAGTACTATCTTATCACCTGAGCAGTTTCCCTTCATCCATTAGCATACTTGTTTGTTCAGCATCCTTCAACTCCTTTACAGCATCAAAATTCCCTTTCAGTTTAGCCAGGATCACACTGGGAAACCCTCCGGCTCCCGACTTCTTCCAGCTCTCTTCAGATAACTCATCCTGAGTTACACGCCCAGTCCGGAACTCTATTGACAAAAAAATTGTTTATAAATAATATGATATTGAAAAAGCACAGGCGAATGGAGTGACAAAGGCGAATGGCTTGACAAAGGAGTGACAAAAGCGAATGGAGTGACAAAGGCGAATGGAGTGAAAAAGGTGAATGGAGTGACAAAGGTGAATGGAGTGACAAAGGTGAATGGAGTGACTAAGGTGAATGGAGTGACAATAGCGAATGGAGTGACAAAGGTGAATGGAGTGACAAAGGTGAATGGAGTAACAAAGGTGAATGGAGTGACAAAGGCGAATGGAGTGACAAAGGTGAATGGAGTGACAAAGGTGAATTGAGTGACTAAGATGAGTGGAGTGACTAAGGTGAATGGAGTGACAAAGGGAATGGAGTGACAAAGGCGAATGGAGTGACAACGGTGCACATACATAATTATACTAATAAATAACACATTAAAACCTCACTTGTGTATGTTTTTATTTCTTGTTGAATAAAAAGCCTAGGCTTAACCTAATAATCCCAATAGGTCTCACCTAATTATTTCAATACAGGGGAGTACTTCTTTGGGGACTGATCATCTCAAGGACGGTTAGTCTAATTGGTAAGGTGCCGGTCTATTGTGCAGGAGGTTCGGGTTCGATTCCCGGCCAGATCAACACTCAGCTTCTAAAAACAATTGAGGGGAAAGTGTTGCCTTTGCTCTAACATCTTTTCGGATAAGGACATTAAACAGTAGGCCCTCGGGGATTTTGTTTGTGTTTGTGTGACGTAATGTGAAAATTCTCCGTCCACCTTAGGTGGTAAAGATGGTGTCCCCAATTAGTAGGCCTTTGGCCGGCTAGAAAGACTTAACACCTAAGTAAAGTCTTTATTATTATTTTTTATTATTTTTTATTATTATTATTATTATTATTATTATTATTATTATTATTATTATTATTATAGTTTCTAAATATTTTAAAAAATACAACCACACAATCTTTGATTCTAAAAGGGCCATTCCATTTTATATGTACACCCCCCCTGTGAATTAGAATTTCAGAGGGGTCCCTAAGATATGAGAAATTTCAGAGCGGTGCATGCTCTGATACTCTGAGAATTTCAGAGGGTTGCACTAGAGATGATTTGGAGTTCCATAGGGATACACTCTGAGATGATTTGGAGTTTCAGAGGGGTTCTCTGAGGTGATTTGGGGTTTCGGAGGGGTACTTTGATATGAATTAGGGTTTCAGAGGGGTTCTCTGAGGTGGTTTGGGGCTTTAGAGGTGTGCTCTGAGGTGATTTGGGATTTCGAATAAAGAGTAAAAGAAATGTCAATGTTGAGGAAAGGCAACTTAAAAAAATCCCGGTTTAACATCAAAAGTTTTTAAAATTTCAGTAAGGGAGGGCGCTTGTTTATTTGTCTTTAGGGTTGGTCATGCTTTTGCTGACTGCTGAATAGGTGACATTGATGATGGCAAAAAAAACTTTATAAAAGTGCAAATGGAACTCACAACGCACGCTCGCCATTTGCGAAAGGCGTACTCCCCCAATAGCACTTGAAAAGTTTCACCCTTGGTTTCTGTATCACAGAAAACTGTACATTTTTCTTTTTAAATACCGATCGCACCATTTTCCCCAAACTCTTGCGTTTAAGAATTAAAACATCTTTTCTAATTTGTCGAAAAGATGAAAATTAAATTTTCCCAAAATGTTTATTTAGAAAAAAAAGAGAGTTACTGGTAGCTGAAAGAGGTTGATAAAATTTGTAATCTGCCGTATTTATCTACGAGCCCAAGAGACGTTCGTATACAATCAATTGTAAAGTGTCACAACATTCACCTTTCTCTTTGATTCGCGGATGACTTCTTTTGGCTTTCTTTTCGTCTAAGCTGTTAATTTTGCTCATCATTTCATCAATTTTATGTAATACCCTTTCTTCAACGTCTTTCAATTGTTGTTTCATTTCAATATCTTGTAAATACCCTATCATAAGCTGCTCTTTGTATATTGCTTCATCAATTGTCAGTGGTTCTTTCAACATCTTGTCGATGGTTTTAGACCATTCAGCAGCTTTACTCGCACTTACAGAACCAGCAAGACGAATGAGAGTTGCTTTTAAGCTTTCCCAAGCGGCAACAAAATCAGTCCCTCGGATTTCTTCCACAGAGTGCGCTAGTTTGTTGCGCTGCATCCTGATGCGCACAATATTCGCTGACAAAGAAACATCTGCCTCAGCAGGCGTGTTATTCCATCCAGTTGCTGGGGTTGGCAATTCGCAAATACAACTAAGCAGTCGACAGAGTAACGATATGTCGAAATCTTTTGATTCTCCATAAGTCCCTGTAATAAAATTTGAATTTTAAAAGTTTGCAAATAAAACAGTTCTTAAATATAATCTCCACAGCTTTCCAATAAAATAAACTGATTTGAGTTATTGAATTGTTACCGTAACATACCATGGACTGTTCAATATCATTGTTCGTTAGTGCTTTCTCTGTATATTAATTAACCAATCAAGAAGCCTAAGCCGTGTATTAGACTGTGATAAAACACGACGGACCGATTTGGGAACACGAGGGAAATGTAGAAAACACAAGCCGTAGGTGATTTCAGTTTTTCTTTTAAAAACTTAAATATATGACTATGAATAACAATTTGAGAAAGTTTATGAGTATACTATAATATTAAGGTACGTATGAGCACTGATAATCTGCCTGCTGATAACGTATACGTAGCGTAATTATTCTTAACCAACGACAGTAAGCAATCACTACAAATATAGTTTAATTGTATTCTATAGTTTTCTGTATTACCTGGAGCCGGGTATAACTTATCGGGAAACGGTCGAGGAAATTTTCTAAGTTGGGGCTCTTTAGTCGGATCGGAGAGAACAGTCGCTAAAGATGCTGGTGGATGAATATTGTCGAACACTTCTTGTAACACACGTGTTCCTCCTTCCACTACTAATCGTTGGAGGCGAATGAAGTTGGATTTTTCACTGGTTGCAGATAAAGGTTTTGCTTTATCGCTAGAGGTTGCCATGCTTGAACTAAAATCAACACGTGGGAGTAAATTAGTATAATGTAGAACAGGAAAGAAATTCAGAATTTCTTCCCTAAAGCAATGCTCATTCGTGTTTTATGAATTAGATCAAATAAATGTGAACTTAAAGTTAACCCTATCTATCCCGAGAGGGAGAGGGGGAAAGTTAGAGGGCGGTTCCGCCGCAAGGTCTATTTTTATGAACTAGCAGTAATCATAGATTAGTGAATTGCGTTCGATAGTTTAAAGGTGGGATAGGATGGCGATTTTTCTAGCACTGTGGTAGAGGGATTGAACTTAGTCCTGTGTAAAAGCAGTTAACACAAACAAGCAGTCAAAGATTAAATTGTCAGTTGTGTAATTTCATGGGAAGCTTACATGCCTTATTGGCTGAAACGACCCACACCCAGACCCCCTCGGAGAAATCCAAGATGGCGTCGATTTGGATCAACCACAAAATCGAGATTTTTTTCGCCTGCTCAGGAATGGAACTCAGACCCCCTCGGAGAAATACAAAATGGCGTCGATTTGGATCAACCATAAAATCGCGAGTTTTTCCGCCTGCGCAAGATTATGATTGCGTTCTCCTAACGTCGAACGCAATAACTTTGAAATGTATTGCAAAACAAAGCTGATGTTTCATGACATAACATTTTATTGGTACTTTTTTTATACTGCAGGTTTTATTGTAATGCAGTTGTTACCGTTGCAATATATTTTAATACAATTTGAAAAATCAATTGATACATTCTTAATTTATTTTTACTAGATCCTAATAAATGTTGCATGGACAGTGTTTCAATACATGCTAAAAACAGTCCAAAGTAGCAAAAAAACAAATCATTGCTAAAAATATTGCATTTAGGGTAATTTTTGTTTCTTCAATTTTTTTTGTATTCTTATCAACCCTAATTTTTTATGTTGCCATAACAGCAAATGTTACAAAGATTTAGTTATAATAATTCAATTATTTAACTAAAATCCAGCAGCTTTATTCATTGTAAATTAAACTGAAAAAAAAATCAAATCAAATGGAAACAAATGTTAAAACAGTTACAATAGAAATACAACTTAAGTCTGAAATTGGCCACGGTATTTTGAGGTCAGCGAATTCGAACGCACATTGGAACACACGTTGTTGTTTGCACAATCATGGTACATAGACGAAAGCGTTCTTACGAAGAGTTAAAGAACAAGATAAAGAAGCTGAGAACCGCAAATCAAGGGAAAAAATGAAAAGGACGTTATACTAAAAAGTAAGAGCTAGTAGAGCAAATGTTAAGCCTGAAAGTCTCACGAAATGCGCAAAAGTACAAGCGCGTCAATTTACGTGAGTTTGTGCTCTACGACGATAGGGAGCTTAGTAGCTAAGGGATAAAAAGGGCATGACACAAATATGTCATTTTTTGGTCCTTATTGGTCGAGGGAAACCTCGGACCTGCACAGAGCATTAACCCAGTATGATCACACACCAAAGCGTGCCAAAGTCCCCTTCAAACGAAACCCATGCACAGCGAAATTTATTCCAACAGTTACTATCAATGCCCATGATATTGGCCCAGTAAAGTTTCAAGGCATATATGTGCATTCAATCTGCAGGTGCCCAATCTTCTGTGCATGGTCACAACATACCCGACAAGACAGTGTTACCATCAGCAAAAAGTTGCTCGGCCAAGGAAGTTTTCGAGATCAAAAGGTTTCAAACTAAGAGCCCCTGATGAAATTTAGTTTTATGTACCAAAGTAACTTCACAATTACCTCATGATCGTTCTTCTGAGCATCAACCTATCCTTTTTATTGCTACAGCTAAAATCAGAGGCAGCTACTTTGTCATGGTGCAGTGTAGGATGCCGGTGTATATATAACTAAAGGCCACAGGGTACCCAAGTAGACAAGCGCCGGGTTATTGGAGTAACACAGGGTACCCAAAAAGACAATCGTTTTAAAAACATTTTCCGTACAGTGTACAAAAAATGCATTTGCCTTGTATTGCTGTAGCTAAATAAACACTTTTTTATATATATACTCTAAAGAATGTTTTCCACTTTGATTCAATTTTTTTCAAATTAACTTGTTTCAGTTTGATTTATATGTACACTTTTTTTATCGTATTATTATGTATACCCTCTAAATCAGTAAAGATACTTTAAGAACATGCTTAAGAACATTTGAGGTTGATATACCAAAAATATTTAAGAAAGTTCAGCCTCAGTCGAAAAATTTGACGTTCTTATAAAATCAGAGTATATTCGATTTAATTCAGATTGTTTATTTTGGTAGAATCTATACAATTTATTTTTTTATTTTTTTTTTAAATGGATTCGTATCTTTTTTTTGAAATTTCCAGCTAATCTTATAAAAAAGTACTTTTAAAAAAGCAAGGCAAATGAGCGAAATATTGTAAAAATCCTTATGAAAGTCCTAGACTTTTCAGTTATAGTGGTTTTTCTACTAAGATTTGCCAACTCGCTAAACTTTAATTTGTAAATAAACAATCTCACTATATTCTAGCTGTCATTCGCTCAGCGAGTAAAACCATCGCTTGTGAAAACACTGCCAAAATCCCCTACTTGCCAAAACGGTAAAGAAAGATAAAAGAAGTGTGAAACAAGCTGCATGTATCTAATCAAAGTTCAAAAAATATAACATTTTTGTATGAACATGAAAATAATACACTTTAGAAACAACATGTTATAATCTAGTAGTTTTGCCAATCGCTGAAATTTAAAATTAAAAGGTACAAGGCAATTTAACACATTGACCTTACCTTGTTTTAGACTAACTCGACAGGCCTTCGAGATACCAATTTTTACTGTTATTGAATATGATGTGACAAGTTTATTTTTTAAAAAAACTATCAATTATATATAATAATTATCAATGTTACGCTTGCGTGAAAACTGCGTTTAGAGTAACCAGACCGCTTAATAGAACTAAAAGTTCTAGTTTAACTGTAATTTTGAAATAGACTAACTTCACTCAATGTCGCATAATCGGTAGACACTAATCTGCCAAATGTTAAATCAGTAGGAGAGCGAGAAACGACCTTTATATAGATCAAACACGGATAAGTTGATTGAAAAAAACGAGGCAAAGCCGAGTTTTTTGTATCCAACTCCGAGTTGTTTCAAATGTGGAGGAAACACTCTTTCGACTTTTTGATATTGCTTATCAAACAAATGATTAACTGTCGATAAAACGAAGAAATAGAATTGCCAAACTCTATGGAAATAAGAAACAATTTTGTGATTTTCTTTGTTTAAAGTTGATGAATTATTAATGAGTTTGAGAAAGATGTATAAGATACATTTTTCGTTTTGAGGTTTCAAATTTCAGGTTTGTTGTTTTGGCAGCAATTTAAGTATATAAATTGAAATTACAAATAATCAGATAAAGGCAGGAAAACCCAAAAGAAGTTGAAAACTTATTTACATAGATTGAAGACAATTTTAAGGTTAATTAATTAACTGTTTATTCATCTGTCTCACGATAAGTCACTGAAATATTGTTTGCGACGTTTCGGCTGCTTAATTACTGCTAGTCTTCTTCAGGCGATGGGGTCGACTGGTTTCGGTACAGTATTATGTATGGTGGTTTTTTAATTTTTGTTGTGATGTGCTTATACATATTGAGTCGTTTAGTAGTACAAGCGTGAATTAAAATCTCGAAATGAAGCCAGTCTGCATTTTAGACTTTAGACCAGCCTGGGGCTAAAATGCAGACTGGCATTAAAAATGTTTTGTGGGATGCTACATTTTCATCTGGTGATGTGTTTTGCCTTGACGGTTTTTTCTTGTGATGTGCATATACATATTGAGTCGTTTAGTAGCACAAGCGAGCAATAAAATCTCGAAATCAAGCCAGTCTGCACTTTAGACTAAAGGCCACCCTGGGGCCATGTGTGTGCATAAAAATATTTGAGTTTTTAAGTAATTCTGCATTTTCCTAGTCTGCATTTTCCAGTTTGCATTTTAGACCTGCCGAGCAATTTTGTTGTTGTTCTCGGTTTCCATGGTGAAGTTGTTCTTCTTGGTGGTTTCTAGTTTCTATTTTAAGGTTTATGGTCAGAAATATACTAAACCTCAAACAACACTGAAGACACCATCTTCTGAATGAATCAATCTCAATTTCCCAAAGCGGAGATTGAAATCGAATTTACGCTCCTTCAAGTTTAAGCAAATTGTTTGTTTGTATTCGTTTAGTCTTTCAAAGTTATTTAAAATCCTGGAAATATTCTGCTTTTTCTTACTGCGAAGCCTACTAAACAAAGCGATCGCACTAATGAACTTCAATTCGGTTTTCTAAAAACGAGTCTACAAATAATTTAAACTGAAAAGTTTGAGTTTGAGAAAACAAAGTCTGTTAAAGACACAACTTACCTTTTAAATTTGAATCCTAGAAAATAATATCTTAAGGTTGTGCGTTTGAGGTAAGAGTTTTAACACAAACATAGTAAACTGTGACTTGTTCTTTGACAACCTTCTAGAAAAATGTAAATGATTTCCAGGAATTAAGTAGTGTATATAAGCCGCTCATAGCTCTAATATATTTATTGTTTTTACGGCATCATATTTAGGAGGGTGGGGTGGGGAAAATGAAGTTTATGGTAGGTTTTGATCTGAGAGAAGTTTATAGATACCCCCTCCCCCTAGAGAAGGAAATTGCGCAAGTCCATGTTCAGGATATTTCTGCGCATGTCCAAACAGGGGAAGGACACTATATTTTACATACACCAAGAACATAATGAGCGAGGCTCTAGCGAGTGGATTCAAACCAAAAAAAAATAATAACGAGAAAGGCACGAGCTAGTGGACACAAACCAAAAAAAATGAATCCAAGTTAAGAAAATTATTTCATTAATAAAAAATGCCATACAATATAATAGTAACAAATTTGAAATTACAACAAGTCATATACCAATAAAAAAATAATTAGGTAAAAGGTTTGTATGTTCGCATCGTGGTTTGAGCCTGCAAGCCATATGTTCAGCGACTGCACAATTATACAGCAACCCCACGATGAGTTAGACTGCACGAATATCTTGAAAAATTGTTAGTTCGCGTGACGTAATCAGTGGTTTGAGTGTTTGACCCCGCAAACGATATTATATGCGGCTGCACTAATTTTATCAATGCGCTGCAACTCAGACAAGACCACGAGGTTTGATATCGCAAGTCTTGGACTACGGCGTCGTGCTACAAGGTAAAATTAAAATTGTCATGTAAAATGCAATTCATCAAGGTGATAGGCAATTTAGCAACATATCTAGGGCAAGATAATGTTCTTTTATGAGTCTTTCGGCTTTGTTATGTGCAAATTCGTGCGATATTTTGACATGGACCTCTGACATTATCGATCGAATTCTTATCGAAGATTATCGAAGGAGATGCCATGGATCTTAAAGCTTTTGAAGAACGCTCGATTCCCGATGAAGAGACACTCTCTTTAAATTATTTGCCAGGTCGAGTTTTGTGTACGTGTTATCTGTCATGTTTTTTTTCACGAATATCGACCTATCATATGTTTGTTATTCTTGTTTCATCAAGCATATTCTTGTTAGGGAAGCCTCACATATCGATTTTGCCAAAAAGAAACGTCAATT
>JAOTRI020101909.1:0-14069 GCA_028564885.2 Zoanthus sanctaehelenae
ACTTACATGTAGAGCTACAACACACGGATTTCCCATATTTTTAAAGCTCTACATGTACGACACCACAATGCAAAATCCATGAGGTCAATGACGCTGAGAAGTCTAATTGTTTTAGTATTTATAAATAAATAATACTAATCGGTCAAAAAAGAATGCAGTTAGAATGAGCTATTCAAACTCATAGTCCATGAGGCCGAGAGGTCAAATTGTTTTACTATAAAGCTACTAATGGGTTAAAAAGGAATGTGGGTAGAATGAGCTATTCATACTCGTTATCCATGAGGCGGAGAACTCTAATTGTTTTAGTATAAACCTACTAATCGATCAAAAAAGAATGTGGGTAGAATGAGCTATTCAAACTGATAGTCCATGTGGCCGAGAGGTCAAATTGTTTTAGTATAAATCTACTAATCGGTTAAAAAACAATGTAAGCAGAATAAGCTATTCAAACTCGTTATCCATGAGGCGGAGAATTCTAATTGTTTTAGTATAAACCTACTAATCGGTAAAAAATGATTAACAAATTTAATTACCGATTGAAATCCTCAGACATTATTGCAAAACGTTGCTCATAAATATTTTAATCCACCGTCGTTCCCCTACTAGTAAGCTATCAAAAGTGATAGACCTTTAGTAGAGTAGTTAGTCAGAATGCAGGATTTAATGGGGCCGAAACCAATTGTAGAATTTCACCTAGTTGAGGCATCGTGCTGACAATGAACATTACCTGTTTTGTTATATTTTCACCAGCATTATACAGATAATTACATCGGTTTAGATAACTATGTTTGATGGTTAGTATAAGTTTATTGAAACTAATCTTGACCGAGTTGGACTGCCTGTGTTACAAGCCAGCTTTCTCTTGGATTCCATTCAACAACGGATTTTAGCAGTTTCTGAGCGTTCAGTATAATGACCAGCGGTACACGAAAACGAGCATTCCATCACGTTTGCTCAGATACGCATGTTCGTTGTTTATCTGCCTTTAATCGACGTTAAACTTAAATAAATACACCTTGTCAACTTTGCAATATTTTTTATGAGCAATGTCAAGGTATCTGGCTTTTAAAATTAAAAATAATAAACAATATGCGAGCAGTACTCCACTTGCGTAGTGCAACAACTAGTACTGAAGACTTTTAGTTGTGTACTAAATTGTGAATAAAAATGGACACAGAAAAAAGAATATGACTGTGCTACACATGCGTACTGGTTATGATGCAGCCACTAAATAGGGCACTATGGCCTCGCGGGTCAAAGTGACTAAGCTGTACTGAAAATACTTAAAAAAAGAGTGAGCCCGAAAAAAGAACTTAGAAAGAGTTTGCCAAAAATTGAAATTTTACAAGATTGTCTTATTTCACTTCCATTTTTATTCTTTGCTATTTTTTCTAAAATTCATTTTTAATTAAAACTTTTTCAAACTTTTGCTGTCAAAAGAGACCGTTTTCTCCTTATACAGTAACTTAATTTTTGGTTGACCAGCGCCCTTTATAGCAACGGAGTAAGATTTCTAGTTCGGGAACCCCGTAATTGGATCTGGTACTGTAGGTGTTTCCCGGCCCCTTTTTCGGGCTAAACATGTAAATAAATATATAAGTAAAACTGAATAAACAATAGAATACCGTTTTATTTTCCCGTTTTAGATAAAGGAGGTGATGGAAAACCATCTACCTTTGATAGCTATGTAAAGGACAGCAGAACTACTGATTCACAGTTTGTGAATACGGATAATTCAAGACCTACAAGAAATGTGAACTATGAGTTGTTTGATCCTGGATATTCCGAATGGCGAAAACAAAAACAGTTGCAGGAAGAGCAAGACTTTTTACTTGCGCAAAAATTACAAAGTGAATTCGACGATCACCAGACGAAACAACACAGAGAAAAGGGAAGTACAGAAGGTTATCTTTTGAGAAATGTTGCACAATCTGCTTCGGCAAGATAGCTCAAGTTGCTTCAAAATATGTATGCTATCTTGACATATTTTTTTTTGTTCTTTGAGAACTTTTCTAAAAAGACAAATTCAAAATATGTTTAGTACGCTCTTAATTTGAAATACATATTTTAACTGGAAACTATAAAATTCATGCAGTTAAACTACTCTTAATTCTTTTATGAAAAGTTAGAGTTTTGTTAATTTTCCCATGCACAAAGACAGTGTGATGTCGTAATGGACGATTAATTCCTGACTTGTGATGCAATATACAATAAAGCCAGGTATATAAACAAAAGCTAGATAGAAATCGCTAACAGTGAAGTGTTTTATGTTGCTTTAATTACACCACATTAAACGCTCCTATTGTACGTTCCGATTTTATAACTTTGATCAGTGCTAAATCCTTTCGAGCCTAGTGGCCCATGGAGCCGGCGCTTATCGCGGGTTTCTGTAGTGTTAAGCGGATGAGAGTCTTTGACTCCCCCTGGACGGGACTCTAATCTATCACAGGTTAGCTCCCAGCAGACGCTGGTACTCATTTACCTACCCCGGGAGGATGGAAAGCTGAGTTGGTTTAGGCGGAAAAGAAGGACACACAAAGATTCAAATATCGACAAAGTGCCGGGGATCGAACTCGGGACCTTGTGGTTAGAAAGCAGAAATCTTATCAACTGCGCCAACCATGTCTGCCCTTTTAACGATGGTTAATTACGGAGTGCGTTCACACGGCAGTTTTTTTAATAATGGTTAATTACGTTCAGGATGACCCGTCAGGACTGAAATTTCAATAACCCAGGGTTATTTGTTAACAACACGTAAGTGTCACACGTGTACTTGTCAACAGCCAGAGAATTCTAATTGCACAATTCCACCGTACTGCCGCTTTCGAAAAATATGGAGACTGAAAATGAAGCAGTGATCCTGCTTTTACTATTTATTTATCTTTCTTTCATTTTTCGGGCTAGTAATAGTTGCGAGACCAGATGCGCCTTCGGAGACGATTGTGGCTGCAAAGAAGACGGCTCACAATTAAAAGTCGATAGTATTTACAAATGAATACCGAGCAATTTTAAGCCATGCATTGAAGAAAAGAAAAAAGTATGGAGCCACTTAAGTCAAATTAATTTGTTTAAAGATGCATACCCTGACTTCAGAGAATCCATATTTTCCCCGCAATGTGCAACACTAATCACTAACGAATGGCGGATTTTGCTTTTCCGCTGTCAACAATCAAAACCACAAATTTCTTGAAATAATCAATGAAAACTACAACCTGTCAAATGGAGCACTGCCATTGGTCGAGTGTTAAGCCAGCTGATAAAAGCAGTGGTAAACCCTACTCGTGAGCATGGTTTAGATGTTGCAGCGATAACGACTTTAATCATGGTCAAATGATTAACAAGCTTTCACTCCAAATCTTGTCCAAACGTGTTAAACAGTTTAACCATGGTCCCAAAGGCCGTGTGAATGCGCGCTCACGGGTCTATCGACTTGTTTAACACCCGACCAATTGCAGAGCTCTGTTTGACAGGTAATAGCTTAAATTAATTAGACTAAGAAATTTGTGCTTTTTAGTGCCGATAACCCATAGCCGCCTGCTTGGAGACATCGGAAACGTAATTAACCATGGTTAAAAGACTGCTGTGTGAACGCGCTCTCATACTACTAGCTAGTCTACTATAATTGTTAATAAAAGGTTGAGCATCATATTTTATTGGGTATCTTTTTGCAGATCAGTATTCCATCACTTGTACCAATTGAATTAAGAGAAGGATTTGTTATGACACCAGTTGAGAAGGACTTGGCACTGTGGGAACATCCATTACAAATGATGTCAAGCGTTTTTGTTGGTGACAGATTTCACACTACTATTAATCCACACAAGTCCCCACTTTGTGCATTTTTCATAACATTGAACTTCTGGAACAGTGCAGTAACACTATTAAAACTAGTTACCAAGAATGTGAGAAACATAGAAAGAATTTTCTTCATCTTCGCAGTTCAACATTAATGCAAAAGTTCAGAATTTATGGACTTTTATCCTAATGAGGAAATATTTGACAACCTGCAGATCGATCAATTTAGTTAAAACATTAAATACTGATGAGAAGTTGGAGCAAGGCCCATACCACAAGCTTGTAATAGTTAAGAAGTGAGTTATCAAACAACTGTTAGGTGATACACGGTGCTTAATTGTAACCTTAACTGTAATCTTCAGGAACTTTTTGGTTCTTAAAAGAAGTTCAGTTTAGCAAAAATGTGTTTTGAATTGTGCTGATGAAGTTTATCTTCTTTTGCTATAGGAAATGAAATGAGCAGCATTTTATTTAATGTGTAAATAAATTATTAAGCGAACTCTTCACATTGATAGCAACACCGTCTCTGACTTTTTGTTGGCTTGGTTTTTAACCCTGTACATTTCCTGAAAGCAAGATAGATGAAGTTGTTAAGTGGAACTATGATAAAATTTTTAACCATTGATTTTGTAGGTATTGCATAGAATTCCATAAAAGAATAGAAACACAGTGTGCTGTTTACAAGTATACGCATTAGGTTTTGAAATATTCAAGTTTAAAAAATGTGCAAATGAGATTCCAGATGATGTCTACACTCAACCTAATTTTATATTAAGAAAATAAGCAGAGCTTATCTCTTTCAATTTGCAGCACACAGGCTGTTAAAACTTGTCTAAAGCAAATACACAGTACAACAATTATATTCCCAATTATATTCCCAACTCTTTTCTAGTCTCCATTGTCTTGATTTGAATAATATGTTAGTGATTATAGTGGTTATGAATGAGGCTACAATCATGAGCAACATGCATATGAGGTGCCATTTTCAAATATCAAAATTAAGTGCTATGGGTGACCAGCAATGTTTTTAATATTGTGGAGGTCTGGATCCCAGATATTTTAAAGATTTTAAACAGCATTTTTCTTCTTCTCATACAGGCTTCCTGTTTATGGTTTTAATTAGGAAAAATGTAATTTTCGTCATAGTACCACTTCAAGTGGAAAATGGATTAAAGCTCTATAGCTAGATATTCTTTTTGATACATTAAATATGCAGATTATTAAAGTGAGAGTACCTTGAATAAGCTTGTACTTACATATGAAACCACTGGTCACACTGATCACAGCTTGTACCTACATATGAAACCACTGGTCACACTGATCACAGCTTGTACTTACATATGAAACCACTGGTCACACTAATCACAGCTTGTACTTACATATCAAACCACTGGTCACACTAATCACAGCTTGTACTTACATATGAAACCACTGGTCACACTGATTACAGCTTGTACTTACATATGAAACCACTGGTCACACTGATCACAGCTTGTACTTACATATGAAACCACTGATCACACTGATCACAGCTTGTACTTACATATGAAACCACTGGTCACACTGATCACAACTTGTACCTACATATGAAACCACTGGTCACACTGCAGATCACAGCTTGTACATATGAAACCACTGGTGACACTGATCACAACTTGTACCTACATATGAAACCACTGGTCCCACTGCAGATCACAGCTTGTAATTACATATGAAACCACTGGTCACACTGATCACAGCTTGTACTTACATATGAAACCACTGGTCACATTGCAGATCACAGCTTGTACCTACATATGAAACCACTGGTCACACTGATCACAGCTTGTACCTACATATGAAACCACTGGTCACACTGATCACAGTTTGTAATTACATATGAAATCACTGGTCACACTGATCACAGCAGAGCCAGACAGCAGTTTTCTGAAATTTACATGGGGAACATTGTTTTGGATCTTCACTGTCTGATTTTTCTGAATCAGATGTCTTGCCTTCAGCTGTTTTCATGGGTTTTGCTTTTAAAAAAAGAAAAAAAATTTTATCAAGTCCAAAAAGTATGTCTTTTCAGTCACAATTTTAGTTCACATGCGGAAAAAATCTCGTTTTTGTGGTTGATCCAAATCGACGCCATCTTGGATTTATCCGAGAGGGTCTGGCCATGGGTGCCTGTCGTTTTCAAAAGACAGACCTCATGCAAGAAAGTCTGCACTGCAGAGGAAGTTACAGTTTCTTATTTGAATTCTTGGTTATGCGTTAATAACTGTTTTTACACAGGACTAATGTCAATCCCTCTAGCACAGTGCTAGAAAAATCACCACCCTATCCAACACTATTCACTAATCTCTGATTACTACTAGTTTTAAATTTTAAGGTAGATAAATAGCTGGATGTTTTATTATCATTTTGCTCTAACTACCAGGTCATTTTTATTTTGATATAACAATCTTCAAAGTACTGTCGCATACCTGGTGCTTCTCTAAATGCACCTTCTGCAAATTTCAGCTTCTTTCTAATGGCACCTGCTTCTCTTGTTACCCCTTGGGGAGTTTCGGGTATTTGTTAACCTAAACAAGAAGTGATTTCCATTCAAATACATTTCTGTCCGATGACATTTTAATTATTGTTTTTTTTAATAGGAAATTATTTAATAATACCTAATAAATGAAACTAAAACTTACACCATGTAGAGAAAAATAAGGTACCGTTCATTTTCATTTTCGAACATTAAAAATGCTAGTTTTTGGTATCCTCTTTGTGGCAATTACACATGTTGTTTGTTAAATTATTAATTTGATAATGCAACAAGCCAATAGAGACTATAATTACAGTATAGTCTAATTTAGTTTGTTAAACTTGTTTAGAATTAATAAATAAACTGGCTGCTTTTTTCTCATGTTACTTTACACCAAATATTCCAAAATTACTCCAAATTTTGTGAAGCAGATCTGGAAGTCACACTCAATTCCACTCATTTTCCACTAAATTTGAAAACCATGAATAACCTTTAGGGAAGTATAAATTAAATATACTAATAACCTCTAATCTCATCCATTTCATCTCCATGTCTAGTTGTGGATGTTCCTGGACTGTTTTGAACTTTTGTTCTGGTAGTACCAATGGCTACTCCCTTTTTAGGATAAAGAAAAGTGTGTTACATTTTTAAAATCTATATCCTAGTAAAATACCAAGCAGGGTTTGCCAAAAGTGTGTTACCTCGAATCCAAGATTGCAATGCAGGGCGCGCGTCACAAGAAAACTGGAAACAGAAGAAAACACCAACAACAACACACGCACTCTTCATTACGTCATCCGGGTCGTCCTATGCATTGATCCGGGTGCAAACACAAGGAAGATAAGAAAACACAACTACTAACACACCCACTCTTCGTCTTGTCAACCGGGTCGTCCTATGCATTGATCCGGGTGCAAACACAAGGAAGATAAGAAAACACGACTACTAACACACCCACTCTTCGTCTTGTCAACCAGGTCGTCCTATGCATTGATCCGGGTGCAAACACAAGGAACATAAGAAAACACGACTACTAACACACCCACTCTTCGTCTTGTCAACCGGGTCGTCCTATGCATCGTCCACGGGACTAAACTGCTTTTCTAGTTCGCTGGGTGGAGGCATCCTGTTTTGCGAGTATAGATTTTCCTTGAATGTTATTCAGTTGTATTTCTTACAATATTTCAATACTTTTCTAATGAATTTCGTCGCCTGTGTGAAACGCTTGTAGTTAAAACTTAATAATTGTTAATTATTCCAAGAGCGCGCGTTGGATATGAGATGGTACTATAATCATCTTATATCCAACAAGATGGCATAAGCATGCCGAAACATGTCTTTCAAAACTGTTGTCAAATTTTTTCAATAATAATTGTTATATTAAATTTTCATACCCTTCGATATACTTGAAAATGACAAAATTTTAATCGGCCAGGTAGTATCCATATATGGTGAGATTGAATGGACAAAACGCTAAAAATGCAATATTCGAGATTAAAAATTTAATAACTAAAATTAAAAGAAATGGTTAATGATAAAACTGTTTTTAGGAGCAATTGCAGAATACCCGTCCACTACCCGTCCACTATTGTTCTAGATTTAACTACGCATATATTTCTTAAGAACGAGGAATGCGCAGAATAAATTACAGAGAATGGCCGGGTATTCTGCAATTTAGCCTGTTTTTATAACGATTATTTTTACAAATAGGAGTATTAAAAAGCCTCTTCGATCTCAGCGCTCTATTTTGCTCTACCCTAGGTGGAAGTAGTTTATTTAACTTATGTTTCGGGTCTTTAGTAATAATATTAAACAAATTTAATCATAATAGTTCTCTTCTAGCGTAAAAAATTGGAAGATCACCTCTAGCTAAGGCCCCACTATATTTACAACCTGGGAAAATAATATGCATAGCACGACGCTATATGCATTCGATTTCTTAAGATGAATGATTAGGGAGACTGCGATGAAAAACCTGACAAGCATATTCTAACCAAGACAGACCTGACAACACAACAATAAATTTTTACTAAGTCGTCACATTTAAGATCGGCACGCTTTAACTGCCTTAAGAGATAAAGGCGTTCAGCAGCCTTGGTGTTGATTGTTTCTATAAGTTTAGTCCATTGATAGTTACTAATAGTCACACAAAGAATTTTAGCAGACGACACCCTTTCAAAGTCAGTCCAATTGAGCTGTACATTAGGGTAGGACGGGGAAGTCTTCTTGAAGCATATTTTGGTCTCCTAACACTTGATTAGGTTTAGCTGCAAACGATTATCTTTAGACCAAGTGTACATGGGGTCAACCTAGGCATCTTGTTGAAGACAACTTGACTTAGCTCGAAGTACTACTTCAGGTATAGTTGTGTCATCTGCGAACTTCCAGATCAGGAACCCATCAATGAGCTGGAGATCATGGATCAAAACAAGGAACAGCCAAGGGCCGAGACGCGTCTCCTGAGGAACTCCCACGGTGAATAAGCCATTCGGAGAAAGTACGGTTGTGCTTTACTCTTTGCTGTCGATCCTTCAAAAAATCCAATTCACGACAGTAGGCTTGACACCAGGATTCAGTAGCTTGGTAACCAAGATATGGTGATCGACCAACTCAAAGGCTTTTCGCTAGTCCAGAAGGGCAGTCCTTACACTAGACCCAGTGCCGTCAGTAGTAAGCAGCCAGTAGTGAAACATTGATGTGGGAGTAAATGTAGTGCAAGAGTTTGGGATGATACCATGTTGAGAAGAGTCGATGAATGGTAGATAGTAGCACAGGCTTCAATGCCTTATCGATGACAAAACTCTCTTTTTCTGCGAAAAAGGTTTAAGATTCTTATTAACATCACTAACAGTAGATGCCTTGGGTAAAGGAGAAACATCAGCGAGCTTCCATGTGAGAGGAACTTTACATTTAGAGAAGGATGTGTCTAAAATATTAGCGATGAGCGCAGCCAAAGTGATTACATATTCTATCAACACCCAGTTTGGGAGATCGTCTGGCCCCCGCCACGAGAGATTACTGATCTCTTTAAGTCTTTTAGCAGCTTATAGTTCAGTGACATAATTATATACTGATCCTTATCCGTTGAAACAAGCACACTATCTGTCAGGGGTGGGTAGTCTTTCATAACGCTGACAAAAGCTAGGTTGACTTTTTCGGCGAGGACAGTCTCATTACAGACAAAAGTATGGGTGTAGGAAGGTTTTCAGATCACCCAATTACTCTAATGGAGCCGCAAAGCTGCGTAACTTCACGCCACCAATCACGTGGTTTAGAGTCTTGCAGATCCTTACCTTCGTTCTCACCTACGGCACCGTTTACGTTCGCGACAATTAGGTCAATTAGGTCGATGGCAAAGAACAACAGTAAATACAATAACTAAACGTAAGAATTCACTGAACGGACAGCGTGCACGGAGTTGTCACTAAAATTACAACGAGAAAAGACCTTTTCTAAGCCTGCCACACATGGTGAACTTGCAGTGCGCACTTGTTTATATTCGTAACAAATTGGATCGGTGTTTTTGTCACTCGTGACAAATAAACTCAGTAAATATCGAACATGTTCGATACCTTTTGTTATGAATGACAAAAAAAATCGTCGTGTACGTTGAGCAAAAGCAAATTATACTATGAACAGAAATTAGTATGCAAGCGAGTTATTAACGAACATGAAAAATTTGCTTTATGAAGACTATTTCTCTTGTACTGTTGAAATATATTCTCGGTATTTGATTTAGTCTCACGTTGGAAAATTTAAATGTTATCTATCAACGGTTTGTAAGTCGCTTTATGCTACGTCTCTCGCAATGTCAACAAAATAAAAGCAAAAGCGACTAATAAACCCTTGTACTATCTATTCACGAAGTTGGAGCCAACGAAAAACCCTGATGACACTAAATATAAAAATAAAATACATACTAAGAATTACAACTCCCCCAAAGGGGCTTTTCAGTGTCATATTAAAAACCTCCCTCTTCCCCACTAAAGAATCCCAACTGGTAGGAGGCAAACCAGTTGGCTATTTACAAAGCGTGGTAGATTGGTCGCTGGGATCGCCAAGGACAAATTCATTCATTCATTCCTAACAAGGAAATAAAGAGAAAACTTTTTCTGAGCCGCGTCATTCGGGGGCTTTTATTTCGTGAAGAGGACACAGATTTTTGAACCAATTAAAAGAAAGATAATACTTACCCAACCTTATTTCCGCCAATCACAAACCTTGTTATATTGAGTATCCTCTACACAAAGTAAAATTCCATAATTTCATTTGCGTTTTTATCCTCGTTGCTTAAAAAATTAATTAAGCTTTATTTAAAAAACAACAGTAAAATATTTGCATAAAAAATGTGTTGAAATGGGAAGAATTCCCAAAAACCGCCACAGCACCATTCAAGGAGCAAATTCCGAACTATCTATAGACCTACTAATAAATATACACACACCAAAATATCAAAAATATATATACAAAAATTCAGAGTTAAAAATGTAGAATTCAATTTGAAATTTTCCACAGACGATGCTTCTCTAATATCAAGAGGGGACTATTCTCTTTATAAACTTAGTGACTAAGTTTTTAAATAAAGTTCGGCAAACAAAATAAAAAGACAAAAGGAACACAAACAAAAAGTAGAAAGAAACGAAAGTACTGAAACTAGAGCAGCATATGGGCAAAAATATGAAAAAAACACGGCTAATCTTCCCAGAAAAGACAAATAACAAGAAATTAGTAACTGTAACAATATTGCTAAATGAAATTTAGACAACTATAAACTCTTTTTACGACATTTCATCTTTATTTATATCCAATTTAATAACGGTCGCAATAGAAAGTGGTACAGAAATTTGGTAAAAAACTGAAATAACGGAAATAGAGGGAAGAATGGTAAAAAGAAGAAATAGTAGTGAACAATTAGAACCGAGAAAATAAGCTACATTATTTCCCGCTCAAGTGGCCCATGGAACTATCGCTTAACTTCGTTTCCTGTAGTGCGAGGCTTTGAACAGGACACTAATCCATTGCGGATTAGCCCCCAGCAGTCTAAGTGGTTAGAAAAACTCTGGAACTAACGGTTTATAAACTAACAGCCAGTTTTGTCTTTTGAATTGATCACCCATGATAAGATTAAAACAACAAATATTTCAATTTTATATCTAACATATACTGAATATATAATCAAATTATCTTAATCAGCTTTACTTTAATAATATTTTGAAACTAAATTTTACTTTATAATTTCTTTAGTAGGTTTAGATTTTAAAAGTTTATATATTTGTATCCGGCAAATTGATACATTTTGAATAAGTTGTTTTAGTTAGAGGATATACCACTTTAAACAAAATGGTTAAAATTTTCAGCAGTTCAAAGTTAGCATATATCTTCAATCAGATGTGAAAATCCTCATACAAATGGTTTTTCTGTATATATTTTGTATCCTAAATACAGTACACGTACGATGACATGTGCACTACAAGTCTCTATGATGATGTTTCAAAAAGAAAACACAAACCATCAATAAAGATGCTTGCTTCTTATGTAGCTAGTATACAAATGAATAAATGGTACAGTTCGCATCTTATTTAAATTGAGTCTTTTCTCAAAAATAGATTAAATGGTCTTAATATTAATTGCTTAATTTTTATGTGTAGATTCATCTATCCAAGAATTGGATTTTGTAATAGTCCTCAACTTAAATACGCTGGAAAACTTTAAAATAACTTAAATAAATCTTCGGGAGTTGACGTCACGACCAGTAATGTGACCATTAGGACTCCGTAGAATTTGAAAGCTTTCGAAAACTTTCTCTAAAATTTATCCAGCGTATTTAAGTTCAGGATTATTTCATTATCAAACTTTGATTGTTTACAATCAGCAAATTACAAGGATTGAGAGTCATTAACAATCACAGATTTACAGCTATATGGAATTACTTTTAACAGTTTGAACTGTTAACTACAGTTTGAGTTGTTAATTAAACGCAAGTTGCTTTGTGTTACTTTAAAAACGATGCACAACCTTTAATATTTATGCTGTATGTATATACATTGTACATACTAAAAAACTTAAGGCTGTATGCATGGTAAACTGTTTGTCACAGGCCAACCGGGATCTTCAGCAAAATGTAGTTCCTGACAAGCAGTGCCTCCTCTTCCACCTGCTTCAAGATAAGAACATAACCTGGTTGATTCTCAGATGATGAACTTAGTAAGTATCTTGTGTTCATCACTCCAACTTCACTTGTGGATCCAGGATAAGTTTCTGGAATTGGACAACTAATATTCTAGAATGAAATAATACAAAATCATTAACAGGTTGACTGAAAAACAAAAACTGACATTTAAATTTTTTCTGTGAGATACATTTCTGTCTTCTATTTATCCAATGGGAGGGAACAGAAAGTCTAACAACAATTTTAGTTTTATTGGGGAAAAATGAATGATTAGGAACGTTATAAGATCGTTTGTATTAACTCGTGCACATGATGTAAATGGTACGTGCACCCAATAGAGTATAGTTTCTCTAGCGTCTGGGATAGCTTATAATTATAGGGTATCATATTTGCCTTGGGACTGCGATAGGGTACCTAAATTAGTATTGGTAAGGGATCTAATGTTCTGGGAGTGGACATTAAAATGACCAGCACAGATGTGGCCCCAGCCCTATAAATTATGCTAAAGGAAATGATACAGTAAAAACAGCTTTTAACAAAATAATGTTTACTAAGGGGTAGGGTGTGCTTTTCAACTTAAACATACAGAATAGGGTATCAATTTTAAGATTTACAGGTCTGGGATAGGGTCAGGATTTCAAGTGTAGGGCAGCATACCCTTACCCAAAAGCTAATAGGGTACCTCCCTTGGGGATTGTGGTTGTTTAAGAAGCCTTTGTGGCGTATTATATTGGCGACGAGGATGCCAGGTAAACAGTTACTTACATTAGCTTTTAATGGACTGCCTTCACAAGTACAGGAGCAATGGAAGAAGTGGAAACGAGCATTTTTGTACTACTCAGACGGTCAAGGTCTCACAGACGTGAACAAGAAGAAAGATCAATTACTTTACTTTGCTAGCTTTGACGTCCAAGATATTTTTGATGTTCTTCCAAATCCAGGTCCGGTTCCCGAGGAGGGTGACGATAAATTTCAAATAACTATTCAAAAGCTGCATTATCACTTCTATTCCGAGAAAAAAAAAAACCCTACGAAAGACATGTATTTCGACACTTTGCCATGTCAGAAGGAGAGAGCGCTGACCAATATATGATTCGATCAAAGAAACATGCAAGACATTTGGAGGACAATTTAAGAGACCAACTGATTGAACAACTTAAGAACTGAGACTTATAAAAGAAATTACTAAAAACCAGGAACATTCAACTTACGCACATTCATGACAAATTTTATTTACTCGATGACTGTTTTTTTTTCTTTAATGTATTGTATATCATTTTGTATATCATTTTAAAGAGTGCAAAAATAAATCTGAATCAGCTGAATCCGAACACATGGAAATACTAGATTGTGCCATTGAAATGCCAGGCCATGCATTGCAACTCACACATGTATATTAAGTACTATTTCAAAAACCAGTACGAGTTTTTGAATGGGGTTTCCAAACACCGAGAAACTACGATTGTTTCAAGGTGTTTGGAATTCCCATTCAAAAACGAAGTACGAGTTTTTGAAATAACTTCTCTTACAAATGAACTAGCAACAATTGGTGCTCATTTACTGTGAAATACTAAAATGGGTTCTAAAAAA
>JAOTRI020101920.1:0-10374 GCA_028564885.2 Zoanthus sanctaehelenae
CCGAGGTGCACGTTTGGGAGAATTCGAGAGCTGACTCGACTGCGTCTCGTGCTTCAATGATCTGCTCGAGAATTTCCCAAACGTGCACCTCGGTTTTTATAGCGCTATGAAGGCACAGAAAAAATGTTTTATTTCTTAAATAAATCCAAGATGGTGGAACATGCCTGATGAGGTTGAGGTTTCAGCGAAATTTATAGCAGTGATACAAAGACATACATATTTTTTAATTTTTTTTTAAACATTTTTAACACTTTTTATGTTTCAGATTTGTGAGTTCAAAGAAGAACTAAGACAGAGAATGTCTAAAACTATCGAAAAAAATGTATTTTTGCAATTGCTCGGTCTGCAATTAAGTTTGAAAATATTGTTACTGTTGATGTTATACATTTCTATGTTCGTGTTAAAAACAAATTTTGTGACGCATGTAGGAAATAATAAATAATTAATGACCTGCAGTATATCAGTTTTGTCAGAAACATTGCCAACATATAAATACAGACTGTCACTACGAGTCTCATACTACCATGACAATTACAGATGATACTAATGTGCCCATCATTGATGAAAATACAAATTTAATTTCCTGTCAGGTGTGACCGGCTGGACCAGATGAGTTGGACATTGGTTTTGAAGGATATTTTGCTCTTGAGCTGGTACCCGCTAATAGTCTACCTTTTCAACCTGTCTGTCAAGTCACAATTCGTCCCATTACAATAGAAATCAGCAAATATACAACCAATTTTCTACAAAATTATCTGTCGCTAGAAAAGAATAATTTAGACCTATCTGAGTTACAGCCTTCAGGCTTTTGCGTGGATAAAACATAGTAAAAAAGATAAAAACATCTATAAGAACGCTTTACGGTTTTCACACGGAAAAAATTTAAAACGAAATTAATTTATATAATTTTGCATTCTCTTGTGTAAGGCTTTTGATTAATTAGTTGTGATCATTTTCCTTAGAGAAGGGGCAGAAATACTACCACAAAAGGCTATTATAATTTTGCGTTGTTAAACTGGAATGCACGTGCACCTGATTGAGTTGTGAGGATCTCTTACGATGTGCCTTCTCATATGCATATTCATCATCATGATGACGACGGAGAAACGTCTGACAGTGGGCCATGATGGAGATTTCTCCTCCATGATCAGATCGAGTACAACAAGGAAAGACTGAAAATTAAACAAAAAGTAGTGAAGAGACACTTTTAAGAAAATACCCTATTAACATCTTTTCCACATTTTGGGTTGTTTATAACTTTTCCCTTTTGTATTTATTAGAAAAGGCGTTATTCATATTGTTGAGTTGCTTTCTCGGCGGCATATTAAACCTATTTTGTCCAAGTTTTCTTGAGTTCCCTCAGACCAAGCAGAGGTGGATTCCACCCCCTCCATAACTTTCATATTTTTAATCCAAACTTTTGATTACATTGTACACTTCATCATGATTGGTGAATGCTTTCTTTTTGGGTGCATGTGTCTTTTACTTTTATGTAATGATGTCATAGTCTGATGTCATCAAATAGGTGATTTAAAGTTGTTTTTAGTTGAGCTAGTAAGCAGAACGTTATTCACAATGGATGCACTATTAAAGCTTTATTAATGTATATAAAGATATGACAGAACTTAATAGCACTTGATAAGCCATAAAAAATACTTTATTTTTGCTATTTTTCAGTCTTTTCATAATACACATCTTGGAATCCCAGAATGCATTCTAATATAACAGTTTCAATGCATTTGTTTGTGTAACAGCAGAAAAAAAGATAAACACAAAAAACACAAAAAGATAAATTGCATTAAAAAAAATCAATTTCATAGGCAACAAATTGATTGCCCTAACAACAGTAGTGTACAAATAGTTTTTCAATGAAATACATTGGAATTTTCTGCGTAATGTGCAAAATTATTGATTTTCAAAATTGGAATCTCAAGAAATGTATACGATTCATAATGCGCCTTTTAATTTTATCATAGCTCAAAATGGAATTTCGAAGTGCTAAATACTTTAATTCAATTTCAAGTTCACATACAAAATTCTTCAAACAAAATTCCAACTGAGTGTTCCTATCTGTGTATGTGCATGCTGACTTAAACGGGTCCTTGTTCTGTTGTTCGTGGCATCGTTACAACGCAGGCCCAGCCAAGTAGTTATAGTAACGCAGGCTGGATACGTCGATAGATAGAAACGCAGACCTAGACTGGGCCTACCACAGGTTGCCCGAATTAAACGATTACTTATAAAATTCTTGGTAAGTTGTGTAATTTGAGATTTCAAACCCTAATCGTTCTAAAATTATGGTAAAAAAACTATTTGAATTGGATAGGGTTAATACATTAAGTGAAGTAAAGTTGTTACGCATTGTATAGATTTTATAGCTTTTATCAGATGTTAGCAAAGACTATGCAAGCATTCTATGTGTACATGAAGCACTATGGGGATTAAAGTGATTGATAAACATTGCGTACCTTTTTCTTCTTTGACAAACTTGTAATAATAGTGGTCCACGACTTAGGGATCCTTGGAGCCAACTTCAAAAGTCATTAGAACTTAATTGAGTTTTCAAAGGGAAACAAAAATGTCAGAAAAATATTCATATGAAAGGGCTTGTTGTAAAATATAGCTCGTAACTCTTCATAGTTTTTAAAGCAGTTTCTGCAGCAAGATGAAAGATTAAGAATCTTTTTTAGGTTTGCTCGTATTAAAACGTTTCTGCTAAAAGTTAAAACTATTGTAAATGTTGCTTCCCAGTGAAACAGAATATAAAATTTGGTACAATTCTTAACGTATATTGCTCAGGAAAACCTAAACAATATAATGATATTTCGTTGAAATCAACAAACTAACCGTTCCCCCCTGTAATGTAAGCCTATTCATGGGCAACCTCTGTTGCCTCTTGCTCACTTGGAGGCCGGAGAGCACGTGTTTACAAGATGGCGAATAAAACTTGCTCAGTTGTGTTATCCGTTCAATCTAGCTAATTTCACGGCCATCCTACATTACATGGTGTCCGAAGTGGGATAATAATAATTGACGAAGCTCTGGAAAAAATTATTTTAGTAAATTTTTCAAGGATGGCTAACGAACTACCGCCGGTTGTCAACCCTGTTTCATACCAAATTTCTCCACCAGCGACCCTTTCAGAGACTCATTGAGGAATAGACTGTGAACACCTAGATTTTACATTTTAGAACACTTGATTTATTGAGTTTAAAGTATAACAGACTTGAGATAATCTTTATTACTGAGTACCTTGTATGATTATTTTGTGAGCCCGAAAGGGAGGTGTACTGTAAGCCTATTAATGGGCAACCTGTGGTGCCTCACTTAAAGGTAGAGAGCATGTGTTTTCAAGATGGCGAATAAAACTCGCTCTGTTGTGTTATCCGTTCAATCTAGCTAATTTCACGGCCATCCTACATTACATCCCCGTCCATGTTTCCACAGTATGGGTCTCATCAATAACAACTGCTGCAATTCTTTTGTGAAGCTTTCCCATGTTGTCTTTCAAACGCTCAAGGAAATATTTGTCTATCGCCTTTTCGGCGGTGCAATATATAAATTGCGGAGGAGACTCTGAAAACTGAAGCAAATTTTCACTTTTCAGGTCTTCAGCTGAGCAGCTCGAGGAATGAAGCTTTATTATCTGATGCTCAATCAGACTTTTCAGTGGTGAGACAACCAAAATGCTAACAGCTTCAGCCTGTCCTGTCCGCTTCAGCAGTTTGCGTTTCGCAAAATTGAAAACAGTAAATATCCTGCTTTTTCCGAAACCCGTCGGAGGAACGACCAGAACATCCTTTCCATTAAGCAAATTTGTTACAGCTTGAAGTTGCCCTCGCTTCAAAACTACATGATTTCCTTCACATTTTCTTAGATGATTTTAAATTGCTTTAACAGCAGCGTCGATCGAATCACTCACAAAACTTCCTAAGCATTTGGCATTTTGGAACACAAACTGCAAAGAGAGCGTTGACAGCTTGCTGACAGATTTATCGAAATCAGCCAATCATATTTCCCGTCCCTCAGTGGACGGGAATAATTCAAAAGGCATAGTTTTTGGGCAGGCTGTTTTTCCCCTTTCCTCTCCCCAATCCCCTTGCAGCTCGCTCGCTAAACAGCCGCTACCAGGCTAATTTACATCTAAAATACTGATTTTCTTTTTATTTTCTAATTGAGATGTTAAGTTAATATAATATGATGCCAGTAAAATGAAAGTTAAAGCACTTTATATTAATCTAGTATAAAGTATTTTGCCTGAATGTAGAGTTTAGCTTACTACTGTCAGTAGAATTTGGTT
Organism: Zoanthus sanctaehelenae; assembly: GCA_028564885.2. Classification (NCBI taxonomy): domain Eukaryota; kingdom Metazoa; phylum Cnidaria; class Anthozoa; order Zoantharia; family Zoanthidae; genus Zoanthus; species Zoanthus sanctaehelenae. The sequence continues at coordinate 4,301 of JAOTRI020101920.1, forward strand.
ACACAGAGAGAAATATACCAACTTGGAACTTATAAGACGACACGATGAGAAACGCTTTAAACAAATAAGTACAAAAGAACAATATACTTCAAAAGACCTTCTACCTGAAAAGAGGACTAGACCATTAAAAAACTGTTCGCATAATTTTATACTCTCGTATGTTAAAACAGAGAGATTCAAACAATGTTTTATCAACAGATGTTTATTTATTAAGTAATTTTAACTAATTATTCATTTTTTACCTCTTATTGTTATAATTGTAAGTATTGATAATTTTAAATCATTATGTAAAAAGTCACAATTGCTGATTTTATATCAATAAAGATGTTAATTATTATTGTCTTTTAACACAGCATTTTAAGCTGGAGATGTTTCTCTTCCGCAACGAGCCATCTCCTGTGGCCTTAGATGCGTGGATTTCTGACTGTTCTCTTAACTTGGCATCCCTAGTACTCTTCGTAGAATACGTGCCGATCCTAGTATGCATGCTCTCTGTAAAAGGTCTTGCTCTTCTCCCATGTCTATGACATTTAACCATTTTCTGAGGCATTTAGGGAGCGATCCCAATGCGCCAATTATGATGCGTACCACCACAACCTCTGCACATTTCCATATTCTCGTGATTTCTCTCTTTAAATCTTGATACTTTTCTATTTTCTCTTTCTCTATTATTATTATTATTATTGATATTATTATTATTATTATCATCATCATTAAAAACACCTAAACAAAACAACCTACCTGACATTGGACTATTACCATCAGCAGAACAATGGCCAATGCTTTCATCACTCTCCTGGTCACTAACCATCTCTGGTACTGGTGTCAGGTGATCTCTTAGGATTACTAGAATATACTGTTTACTTTTTGACAACTTAAGAATTTCAAAAAGGGCTAACACTAAGAAGTCTTGAGCTTGACCACCTAATATAAAGATAATTGGTTTACAATAAATTAATTGCTGTGATGGAGCAGAGTGAGTAAGCACCAACACTATTCTTGATGACACCTGTGTTCCATTTGACCAAGTAACACCACCTGGTTAGCCCAGTTGGTAAGGTAATAGTCTACTGGACCACCACTCAAGGTCTTAAAATAATTATTGAGGAGAAAGTGCTGCCTTTGCTCTAACATCTGAAATGGTTAGACTTTTGTGTCTTCACGGATAAGGACGTTAAGCCGTAGGTCCAGTCTCTTGATCACTCTGTCAAGGGACATAAAAGATCCCACACACTTCTCGCAAAGAGCAGGGTGGTGATCCCGGTGTTGTGGTCTGTTTATTCCATTGAGGGCACTTCTTATCGGCTGCCAAGTTGTTTCTTAACATGTGAGCTACTCTAGCGGACTTTCTAAGACCCTCAACTTTCTGACCTCAACTGTATATGCTTGTAAACAGGTTATGAAAAGCCCTGAGGGGAGAACTTGTATATGTATTGTATTGTATTGTATAAACATATGGATATGTAGCATTATTTTTACCTTGGCCAAGGAGTTTATGTTTTTGCTGGGGTTTGTTTGTATGAAAGTTATAAATAGTTAATAGTTAGTTAGCAAATGTAACTCAATAAGTTTATATTTATTGGTGTTGAATTATTATATGACTAACCAGTCAGAAGCTATTGCCATGAGGATACAAAAATCTATCATATTCAAACAATGTTTATATGGCATAAATCATTGTTTTTTCTCACATTTATAAGAAATACTTTCTAATGATGCTGGACCAAATCTTCTGTATTATTCACAGTATTCTATAACGATTAAGTATAATTGTAGAATTAACCAACCGACTGACCGACCCTAAATATCTAAAAAGATCCATGCTTCAAAAATTCAATTGTAACAAACCAACTGACTGACCAACACAAACTTTCTCAAAAATATCCATTCTTCAAAAATTAAATTGGTCTTGCCTTAAATATGATTCAAACTTGATTAAATGCTATTGTTTAGAAATATCTATTACTCTAACAAAGTGAAAAATTAAACACAATTGACATTATTCACTACACCTGCTAATTGTCTCCAATTTTCTAACTCAGTAGACTTTTCTTGTGAAAATAACATATTCTTTATAAGGTATGCCTGCAAGTTTGAAAGCATTATAAATAATACTGTATTAAATTCTCCGAAAGAAGACAGGATCGAGAACGGCGTTTTTGGTGCCATTTTCTACCTTAGGGAGCACGCACTATGTCGACGGACCCACCCAGGGTAAAAAGGCGTGAAAACTAATTTTGAAGAGCTCAGTCGTAAAGAAAGTGATCGTAAAACTTGTTGAACATACAGCAAGAACGAGGAGCAATAGCCACTGTTAAAGCAACTGCAAGGTAATTTTTAACTTTATAATAAGTATTATTGTCGATCTTTTTGGTGCTTGAAAATATAACTAGATGAAAAAACTTCTGACAGACGGAGGCAAAAAGCAGCTTGTAGGCCTCCGTGAAAATCACCACGACTGCATGGCGTGTTCAGGTACGTGAAATCTGTTGACAGTTTAGTTCCGGTTGGGCTCCGTGACAACAAGAACATCTGTTGACAGTTTAGTTTCGGTTGGGCTCCGTGACAACAAGAACATCTGTTGACACTTTAGTTCAGGTTGACCTCCGTGACAACAAGAACGTGTGTTGCTTAAGGGGTCTCTTATCTAGCTGCTTGGCGGGCAAACCCTATAATTTACTATTACAATAACCATGGTGGCTTTTAAAATTATTGTGCACAAGTTGCTCCCACGTCTGCTTTGTTTTCCTTTGTTTCCTCTTATTTTTAAAACACTTTTATCCATGTTATAAAAAGAAAACTACATGGTGACTTCAACATATGAACTTTATCTTCTATGTTCGAGCAACTGAGTAATATCGTCTATTTATTACATAGAAATGAGTGTTTTACTTTAAAATACGCCACTCGTAGATTTCATTTGAAACGACATCCGGGATACGAGTGCCATGTTTTCCATATCCTCACTAATGAAGATATCGCAGACGTCATTTTTACCACTCGAAGATGAACTTCATATGTTTGCGATTCCGTGTAATATTCTCCATTTATTATAAAGATATGAGTGTTTTACTGAAACATACGCCACTCGTAGATTTCATATGAAACTACATCCGGTATACGAGTGACATATTTTCCATATCCTCACTAGTGAAGATATCGCAGACGTCATTCCTTTGTTTTCCCATCTTTTTCGTCCAGTTTTTATATTTTCATATCTATGTAATGAAAAGAAAATTACACGTTGGCTTGAACATATGAAGTTCATCTAATCGTGGAATAAATATATTTTTACAACTCGAAGGTAAACGTCATATGTTCAAGCCACCCTGTAATATCCTCTATTTACGCCCTAAAAAAAGAACATCCATTACCTTGAAAGCTCTGTTTAGTTTCTTCTCGTTCGCTAAGGTTGTGGCCCAGATGCCTTTGGCTAATGAGATTTCCAAGTTTCTTTGGTTGTTGCACTTGATAATAAAGTAACGAGCTGTATAAGATAAAAAAGAAAGCCACTTTCACTGCCACCGACTCCGCAAAATGAGAGAGAATCGCCAAGTATTTGATTGCAAGATGATTGCAGTCATTGCAACTATTTTTAAGGGACGCTTTCTATTACTAAATTTCATATGCATGTAGTTGTACTATTCGTTTTAATTTGTTATTGTTATTATTATTATTTTGTTCTTGTATGTTATAACTGGACTCCATTTAAACTAGCTTTGCTAAACTGGATATCCTGTATAAATATTGATTTAAATAAATAAATAAATAAAAATATTTGCAAAAACACAAGTTATTGACACGATATAAAACATTTTCTTCCTTTTTACGAGAAAGACTCCTGAAAAACTAATACGTCATACACTTCCGTATATGTTGCAGTAAAGCTCGCTTTGCAACTGGTTCAAAAACAATTGAAATTAAAGACCACTGTTTTTGAACCAATTACAAAGCGAGCTTTACTGCAACATAAACGGAAGTGAAAATGTCTCAGGAATCTTTCAGTTTTTATCAGACACAACTGATCATTGATATTACAATGCAATACAATACAATATAGTACAATACAATAGACTTTATTTAAGGAGGGTGGCACGATTAACCTAGTGAGTTATCTAACACGTGGCCCTCATCTACTACATCTATTGAAATTCAGCAACTGATTCAGTTTACGGTAAACTTTGACTTTTGACATTTTCCTCTGTATCATGTAATCACATTTATTTGAAGATATTCCATTTTATAACTCTCTTGCTCCAACCCGGAGGAAGGAAGACAGTAACCACCCCATTACCCATTACCCCTCCGTAATTGCGCCGTGATGGATGCCAGCATTGGAAGCAGCTCCCTCTTTGTATTATATTTCTTTCACAATGATTATTATTATGTATAATGCAGCAACAATTAAATATTAGCATATATTTCAAGCTTCTAGGGGCTATAGATATATTTTATTCATCCAGTTAAAACTTTTTTTAGTGTATTCCCTAAGATTTCTATTTAGAGTATTCTCTTGGATTTTATTCTAAAAGTTTTTTTACTTATTTCAAAATATTTAATATAATGATATTATTGATTTGTAAACTCATCTGTAATTCAGCTTTTTGACTGCCAAAGATGTTTTAACAAACTATCTATCTATCTATCCTAATCCAAACTATGTTAAATGTTTCGCTAGAGTTCAGGGTCCAGTTGTTCATTAGCCGATTAGCGCTAACCCAGGGTTAAATGGTTAACCCACGATCTTGTTTCCAATCTTACAAGAAAGGATTATAGCTGTAATTTTGGGATTAACAAGACTTTTTCTAGAAAAATCCAAACAGTATTCATAAATAACCGTTTACCTTTTCTTAAAGAAGGAATTCCTGTTTAAATTTTTGCTTAAACCAGGGTTAAACTTAACCAGCCTTTGAACAACTGGGTTCAGAAGCACATTTCTAACTGTTACCTTAACAGTACCAAAAAATATGAATTACCTTTATACTTTATTTATACTCGGATTTTCGGAATTGCTGTAAAGTTAATATCTCCAAGTTTGACACACACAACACAATTTGAAATATCAACTAGTACGAGGCAAACCAGTTGGCTATCTACAAAGCGTGAAGGATGTGACACTGACCAATGAGTCACGCTGCCTCTTTGTGACTCCTTGTGTTGCAACCTGGAAAGCTAACATCTAGATCGATTGCTAGTCTACTAGAGGACTATTTGTGATAGCAGTATAGTAGTGATAAGATGGCGGATCAGAATAGTAATGACTCCGCTTTTCACCAGTATCAGAAGATTAGTATATGTAATCGAACCTTAACGAGTTAAATATGGAATTAATTTGTGTGTTTTTAAAAGAATCGAAATTGAGCTTTTTAAAACACACAAGTGCAAATTAATTGAACGAGTAAAAGGTTCGATTATTTGTTAATATTATGTATCAAAAAATTATAAAAAAGTGCCGAAGAAAAAGCAAAACATGACAGTGCAGTGACAACGTGACAGTTTACATTAAACTCTGTAACAATGAAAATCGCTCGAACTTGGTTGTAAATTATTACCCAATCAGATTTAAATGTTTGACATTGTAACTGCACGAAAATAAAAATTTCTGCACAGAATAATTTTTGTACAGAATTACAAAGTAATTGCACTGTTTTTGGCCACTCAGAACCAAGTATTTTTTTCATGTATATGATTACATCAATAATTTAATTTGTCTTCTTCGATTGATTAATAGGTTTATACTAAAACAATTAGACCTCTCAGTCTTATAGACTATGAGTTTGAGTAATCCATTTAGCCATCCTAGTCCATTCAGTCATCCTAGTCCATTCAGTCATCCTAGTCCATTCAGCCATCCTAGTCCATTCAGCCATCCTAGTCCATTTAGCCATCCTAGTCCATTCAGTCATCCTAGTCCATTCAGCCATCCTAGTCCATTCAGCCATCCTAGTCCATTCAGTCATCCTAGTCCATTCAGCCTTTCTAGTCCATTCAGCCATCCTAGTCCATTCAGCCATCCTAGTCCATTCAGCCATCCTAGTCCATTCAGCCATCCTAGTCCATTCAGCCATCCTAGT
>JAOTRI020101931.1:0-14066 GCA_028564885.2 Zoanthus sanctaehelenae
AGTATGCTCTTTTGTGGTACTGTAATTTACTAGTGCCTCAGCTCATCTTGAAGGTCTTAGAAGACTTTTAAAACCTTTTGAGCTATTTACTGACATTGTAAATTAATAAAAAAATTTTAATTTCACCCAGTACAGTATTGTGTTTGTAATTATTTTTTGTGACTTTTAAATTTAACATCCCCCTCCCTAAGAAAGCTAAAGTATATAGTGTTGAACGTGTGGTACTTAATGGTGGGTAGTTGCCAAATTGTAGCAACTTCTTAAGAGAACTCGACTTTGAAAAACAAATGTTAAAGTTCTAGTAAAACTTTGAGGACTTAATATCATACTGTAGTAATACCTTTAATTCTGTTAATTGGCTTCAAATATACATAACTTTTTAACCTACTCATTACTCGAAGGAAAATATCTTTTTAAATAATCTTGGATTATAACTAATTTTTATTATGCAATGAAAAGGAAAGATATTACACTGTACCATTGGTTGCGGGCAATCATTCTTAACATGTCCTCTTTCATTGCAGTTGAAGCAGCGGATATGTTGTTTACCAGATGTTGGGATATAATATCTTGAGACAGTTTTTGTCTTTTTTTCTTGCTACAATAAAACAATTCAACGAAATAGAGATTAAAATATAAAATGTACCTTTGACTCAATTGAGCACAACCTTGAGGCACTCTACACAACTAATTTTACAGGTCTGTTGTCAACTGACATTTAAAGGTTTAGAAGAATTCAAGATAGTATGTAATGTTTTATATTCTACAAAGCTAGCTGACTGACTTGCAAACAGGTCTATTAGCTTCTACAAAAAACACCTGTGCCACCTTTCCAACTAAAGCTTGCAGTAGATGGAGAACAAATATTACTCATTAAAATTTATGGTGTCAGTGACCTGTAATTAAAAGTTTGACTTAAATCAAAACTTTCACTTACATTAATAAGGTCTTTTTCATCTAATGCCCAGTTTTCTTCATTTGATACTGAAAATAATAATTATAAACTTACAATAACTATGTTAAGATTACAAACACTTTTTAATATTTAGGTGTTAAGTACGTCTTCCAGCTGGCTAAAAGTCTACCACTCTAAGATGACCTATCCCTTTACAGACAGGTACATAAACACATACTATTAACTGATATGTTTCCAAGGGCCAACAGTCTAATGGCCTTATCCAAGAAGAAACAAAAGTCTAACAATTTGCAGATTCACTTTAAACAAGAGACCAATCATACAATCAGGAAGCTTAGCATTAAAAACCTAATTGAACATTAAAAACTTTTAGAGATCAAGAAACACCCAATTACTTGTACAGCATGGATACCCCATCAATCTATGAAAGAGTGGTAGGTCAAAAAACACCTAATTATGGGTACAGCATGAATTTAACCCATCAATCTATGAAAGAGGAACAGGTCTTGAAAAAACACCTAATCTTGGGTACAGCATGGATACCCTGGGCACGAATTTAAAAAAGAAGGGCAGGTTTTAAAAGAACCACCAGGTGAAGGAAAGTGATTTCAGACATGAAAGAGATACGAGACATTTATGAGTACAACATGGATACCCTGTGATTATAAGAAAGAGGGAAAATTCAAGAAACACTTGATGGAGGTCAACAACTTCAAAGATGAAAGAAATGGGACAACCACAGACCTGTTCTTGCATTGATACACCAACCACAAATTTAAGAAAGAGGAACAGGTCAAGAAATACCTGAATGACAGCAGCGACATCAAAGATAAAAGAAATGAGACAGCCATAGGTACAGAATTGGTACCCCATAGATCTAAGAAAGAGGGACAGGTCAAGAAACACTTGTCTGATGGATCCGAGGACAGTGATTTCAGGACCAAAATAGATGAGACAGACAAATTGACATGAAATGAATCAGAAAGCTAGATATGATACAAAAAATTAGAGAGGAGAATACACAAGCTTTTCAATCCAGAGAAGTACATAGTTACATCATTCTTTTATTAATTACTATTTCAAAATGTTTGGATAGATCTGAGATTATAATGTATTCTAATTATTTTACAATGATTTACAAACTAGAAAATAATTTTGTATTATAGCTAATGGGTGCACCCACAATATGTACCATACTTTTAGCTCCAAATAGTAGTTTGAGTTAAGAGGTGTCACTAACCTGCTGTAGCTGAAATGTCACCAGATTCCACAGAAGGTGAGGTTACACTGTGAATCTCACCATCAGAGATCTCAATATATGTTTCTGGACTAGGTGGGGCTCCTGGATAATATAGAAATTTGTAATTCCAGAATGGTTGTTAATAATAAAGATTTTTAATTATTGTTTTAAGGCATAAAATGCAATTCAATAAAAATTAATGTATAATCAAATGGTATTTGATTATTTGATTATTTCATAGAATATGTGCAATATAAATAATAAAGATTATTTTTATTAACATACATGTTGAACTGTCATTTTCTATCATTTAGAGTTTTTAGGTGCCACTTTGCAGTTTGTTGGTTGCTGTATACTCTACATTAAACGTTTTATTAAATTTTCAACCTTGAATACTGTTTCTAGCATTCCCATTGGTTCACTCAATCTTGGTTATCAGCTCATACATAATTTATATAAGCCCACTTAACACTAAAAGAATAACTAAATTCACAAACGCAATGGTTATACTTGTGTTGTGTTTAAGGAGTTTGACAAAACTATATTGAATGACCATAAATCAATGTAAACTTAACTAACTAACAATCTTGGTTATCAATTTACTAAAATTTTGTTGTCAAGTATTGAAGGGTTAAGAAAGGTCATAAAATTCAATAAAACAATTATTCCACTTGCTCTTGTTGGTTAATTATAGGATGATTATAGCTAACTCAACCATTAGAATACTCCTTGTTGGCTATGTACTATCTCATATCTAACACACACTCTTGGTAAAATTGTTAAATATTATAATATTTAAATACCGTAAAAATTTTATATATATATAAATTTTACTTAAATTACTAAAAATGTTATGTATTATTAATTATGTCTTTATTCTTTTGAAGAGATAAAATTTCAGGGCTCATATGTACATGTATGTACAGTATACAAAATCATGTACTGTAAATTAAAGAAGAAAGCCCAGACCTTTTAATAACTGGCAACTACTGTATTTAAGTTTCTTTGATTTGACCTGAAATTTCAACTTAAAAAAATCATATAAAATGTAAAAATTAGATAATAAAAGTACATACATTTAATCAAAAATAAAATCAATATCTCATGTACATACTGTAGGTTAAATGCAATAAGAACCAAATAATTTTAATAGTTATGTATAAAAATATTGACTATTTCACTATAATTTATCAGATTAAAATTATTTTAATTATAATTTAACACAATCATTATTATACTAATAATAATCATAAATATGTCTGCAGGTTAAGTGTAACTGATATCTAAATCAATTGAAAACTATATTAACCATTAATCAAAAAAATAATTGACTGTACTTTTAAACGACTAATTCAATCACCTGTTTTAGAATTTGTTGTGGAAGAATTATCAACATCATCAACAACAATAAAATCATCTGCTTGATGTTGCTCTGCTGAACACACTGGATCATAACATTGATTCCCAACTCCACCCAACAGATGATCATGTTGTAGTTTATCACAAGTTTTCTTCCTGCTTGAATTTAAGCTATCTACACTTTCAAGAACTCGCTGGATGTTACTGTTAAAAAGTCCATCATCTGAATTAAAAAAACTCAGTTAATTAAATAAACTATGATAATTTAAAATGATGCTTTAAAAAATTTCAGCTAGTTCAAAAATCAATTTGAAAATTTTAATCTAAAGAGCAAATTTCAACCACAACATTTACTTTTACGCTACTGATGCCTTTCACCCTTGTTGTGGCTTCGATCTTGCACTTGTCACTGCATAATTTATTAAATAATTTTATGTCCTACTGTAGTTGACATTATAAATAAAGCACTTGAAAAAATCAAAGCCTTACCAAAAATCATGATTACAACTTGGGTTCATTCTCATGTTTGCAGTCTAGCAAGATGCAATGAGATGTCACAATCAACATATTACAAGTCGATAAAAAACTGAGTAGTTTAGTTTAGCACATTAGTTACAACCTGTAACACAATTGGGAAGAGTCTGTGGAATGTTTAGTTCTGTGGCATAATGAATTTCAGCATAAGCAGCATCAACTATCTCACTGTCAACATCACTATCATCCGATCTGAAAAAAATATTTAACATTTAATTTATAAATAAATTTGGATGATTGGCTAACATTAAATTCTTAGTCATATCAAATGGTGGTAACTTCGGTGTCACTAAAGAAGTTTGGGGCTTGGAAATCAAAGAAGCACAGGAGACCGGATTTTGAACAACTAAGCCCAGGTAAAAAAGTAGCGCACAAAAACACAAGGAAGTACTTAACATCACAGAAGATATAGTTCTACTGTAAATGTTGATAATGGTGCATGATATATTTATAAATATTTAGAATTCATTTGAGAGATTGAAAACAAATAATGCAACTCCCATCACATTTGGCCCCATGCAGGAGTGGAACTGACTAATGGCAGTCGACGTATAAGTGTACAAAGTAGGAGGTAATGATGATGATTATGTCAAGATGGTGATAATCAATATCTATAAAAATGATAAAAACATGATACTTACCTGCTGTCTAAATCATACAGTTCATCTTCATATTCTCTGTAAGCTTTTTCATCAAAGTCATCATCACTCATATTTTGCTAAAACCTTTGAAAAAATTCTCTGTATCAATGAAACTAAATTTAGCAATAAAAACAACCAAATATTTAACAGCCCATGCAAAGTCTAAAACCTTATAATGATTAGTACTGAGAGCAATTTTGCTTATACCATCCATTACCAATACCATTTTTTTTACTGTTTTACTGTTACAGTAGTTCTATAAATTTATTTATTACTACTCTTTAACATTGTTTGACAAGGTATATATTTCACTGTTTCCTGCCAGTCACTGATAAATGCTCAGTCACATTCCAGCAATTATTGAAACAAAATCAAAATAAATGACTGAGAAAACAAGTTTTAATCAACACAGATTTAAGGGAGGCCTTTCTGACTTCTTGGTCATTTTCAGGAATCCATGCAGACCATACTGTAAAACGGCTGCAGGTAAAACTTGGTTGAGTTCACTATAACATAATTATAAATTTTTTTAGGAAGCATACTCTAGTAGACATAATTAATTATAATATAATTGTAATTTTTCATGTTTAATCAATGCACCTTTCAATGTAATTTCTGAAAGGGATGAGAGGGTGAGCAAAGAGAGGGGATTTGACATTCCCCCTTCAAAATATTAAAATCCATTTCAGAGGGTATGAATAGATTCGAGTTTTAAAATCCCCTCCCCAAGACCCACTAACAAATATATATTAATCAGTTGTTAAAAAGTCATAATTAATTGAAAAAACGTAATCCTGGATGAGCTTCAAACATCAAACCCCTCTATCCCGGGCAGTTCTACCCCTCCCCACCCCCTTTTCCTACATTAAAAGGTGCATAATCAGTGCTCAAAAAACTATATAAAAATTATAATATAAAATATAGATGAAAATCATTTACTTCATAACATATATGTACTGTCTTGACTTGCCTAGAAATTTTCTCACATGGAATATTATTTAAACATATTGATCAGGGTAAAAATCCTTATTACTTTTCAGAGCTATTCAAACTTGCTCTGGATTTACCAAGAATACCAAGACACTAAGTTCAACTTTATACTAAAAATTACTAGACGAAGTGCATAGAACTTACAGAACTATCAAATTGATACAACGTACTGCTCCAAGTAAAAGTCTTAGATAGAACATTTGAAAGGGCATAATTTCCATATTGGGGCCAATTTTATTTAATTATAATGCACCTATCAATTTAAGCCCCATGGAGGGGGGATATTCAGGCAAGGGTAAGGGATTTCAACAATACTTTTTGCCCGTGGATGGGGAAATTGATCACAAATTACTCCCCTGGGTAGGGATATTTGATTTTAGAAAGTGATTGGGATACCTGTGTTGAAAATGCTGGCAAGGTCACTAAGTAAAACCTCATGGGAAAAGCTGTGAAGTGGAAAGCTGTCAAGGTAAGACACAAAACAATACTTTTAAACATGCTTTAAAACACGTTAAATGCAGTTACTCCTTACCTTTCTTTCTATTTGTCCAACAAGAGTGTGAAATTTGTGTTGTAAATACTGTGGTTGAAAATTTATTTTGGTTCAATTCTTTTTAAACCAGTTTATTTTTTTCACACCAGTTTAATTTTTTTAAGCTGGTTCATTTTTTTTCAAACCAGTTTATTCTTCTGCATATATAAGTCTCGGAGTAATAACTAGTGATACCTAGAAAAATTGGTAGCTAGCAACGGTTGCTTGCATGGTCAAGTGGGGATGAAGCAGGACTACAGATCCAAACAAATCCAAATGTTAGTAGTTCAAATCTTGGGGTATTCCAAATTTAAAACAAAAAAAGAAAATAGTGATGAGGTATAAGATGGTAAGAACAAAAGGAGAAAAAAGGGAAAAAAAGGAAAACAATAGAAGAAAAAATAAAAGTAGAAACGAACAGGTATAGAAAGTAGTTGTAGAAGTAAATTAAAGTGATCAGTGAGTGGATGGGGAGTGAGTGGGGTAGTAGGTTGAATATCAGGAAGGACTCAAATTCAATTAAAAGCTAGCCGTTTTAAGACTGCTCATAAAACCCGATATACAAAAATTAAACCAGTTTTAAAAAATCTAAACTTCTAGTTTTAAATATTAAAAATTTAAACTAGTTTAAAAAATCAAACTGGTTTGAAAAAAAATGAACCAGTTTAAAAAATATTGAACTAGTTTAGAAAGAAAATTAAGCCAATTCAAAAATTGAACCATTACATATACATGATATTCAATGCCATTTTGCATTGGCTCAATCAGTAGGGTAGAGTAGGGCATTTAGATCAAATTGATTGATTTTTTTCTCCCAACCCTAGGGAATTTGAGATTTTTTTAAAGTTTTTGTCAAATTCCCTATCTTTGCCCGAATATTCCCCCATCCCGCCAAGGGACTTAAATTGATAGGTGCATAAAATACATGCCGCTCCGTTGTATTTAAAAAGAAAACAAAGCTAAACTTTAGAATACCCCGACACTGTCTTTAGTGTCATGATGATTTATTCGATTTATTCGCGTTTGTCGATCTCTAAAAATAGATATACAGAATACATTTACGACAGTGTCGTGTATTCTAAAGTTAATTTGTTTGACACAACTAAGTTAGTAAAACTGTAGTTTAGATTACGTTCCCGCAACTGTCAGTAATGGCATGGCGATTTATTCTGCGCATCGTTGTTTCTTTAAAAACAAATGCGCAGAATCTTATTAACGACAGTGCTGGGTTATTCTACAGTAATTCCAACTCTTCAGGTTTTAAGTAATATAGAAACCACTTACCTTGTTATAGATAGCGAAAAGCTTCCGGGATCTCGCTAGCTATGAAAAGGATTGGCGGAGAAAAGTTCTTTTAAAAAAGAACGCAGGATCAACGCAATATATGAAAGATCAAAACATACAATATGTAACGCCGCTATTTCGAAACAAAATAAAAACTTAATTTAACTAAAAATAGCTAGTATGAAGGTTATAAGAAAAGTTGTATAAAATAAAACAACCAAGGGAATTGAATTTCATACTTGGTATAAGACTCCCTATAAAGACACTCTACAGATCAGAATGCAATGCCATTGGCTGGCTCACATTGCCCCGCTAAAAAAAATGTCGGAGACGTCGACGTTCGATAACGCATTCCGGCAGGAAGAAGTTCTGGATTTAAACGTTTCGTTTAATGAATTTGAAGAAGAGGTTGATGTAACTCCAAAAAGCGAAGTTGTTACGAATGCGCAGTTGACGAAAACAAGCGAGACTTGTACTTCTTCACCTAGTCGAAACTTCGAGGATGACATTTCGGACGGTGAGATCGATTCACAAGGACACAGATTTTTGCACGAGAATAATGAAAGTAGCGAAAAAGAAAACTGTAGAAAAACTTTCGAGGAATCTGCAAACGAAAAACTTGAAATTCTCGATTTGCGTGAAAAACTTGAGAATCGATCTCGTGCAAAAAGACGGCATAGGCATAGCCCTATTGCCGACAGTTGTGACCGCAACGAGAGCCTTGCCGATTTTTCTGGTGAAGAAAACTTGAAGCAATTTAAAAAGCAACGATTGGAATACATGGAGGTTGATGGAGAAGTTGAAACAACACAACAAGCAAGTGAAGGTAAATCTGGGAGTGATCATTGGCATGGTGCCATCGGCCATCCCCTGGGGGGGGGACCTCGGGCAACCACTGGTACAGAAATGTGGAGATTTATGAGGGGGTTTACGAAGGAAAATTCCCTTGGGTGGGCCAAAATGAGGCGTGATTGATTTACCGCATTGTTCAACTCAGCATCATGGGAACTACAGGGGACTTTGCTTGTAATTAAAATCTCACCGAAAAAAATACTTTTAGTGTATGTTGCATGTACCAATATACAATGATTCCAATACTAGCAGACATTTCGACGATGATTGATGAAACATGGCTGTTTTCTGGCTGTTTTCATACACGATCTTCAACTTCTCAGCTTTGACAAGCTGACTTGGCTGAGTGAACATGGGTAGGTAGCCTGGGCTGGGAGTAGCTGCTGATTCTGCTGGCTAAATGAGTCTGTGGGCATGCATATGAATTGTTAAACCTTTGCAATCATGGCGGGTACGTCTTCTCGAGTGGATGACGCCGATATTAATTTTTCTGCTTTCCGGAATTCAAGGCGAGTTTCGCTGATGAAAGAACAATACTTTTGCATAATGGTTTACTTTAAATTCGCTACAGTGTAAATACGACGAAATACGGCGAAAATGACAAAAATTCAGAAAATCTTGCCTAATACGGCATTATTACAAAACAAAACTTTAGAGCACTACTGTATTGCAAGTTTAGACCCATGAAAAAAACTACTTGTCCGTGGACAACTAAACAGCAAAATTTCACTTGTCCGGGTCCCCGACGTAACGAGTTGGGCAAGTCGGGCATACCATTTCCACACCCCTGTCAGGAGCTTGTAACTGGACAAATAACAGGATTTCTGGGGAGAGGCAGAACACCAGAAGGTTAATGGTTCCTACTGTAATTCTCTAGCCTTTTGTAGGTGTGTTTTTTCTGGCCTTGTCCTTGTGGGCTAGTGGCTTGTCCTATACTGTGCTTACTAGCCCACTGCCTAGTATCCAAGAAAGTTAGTGTCAAGCACTTAAGTTACAAATTTTTTGATGAAAATCGAATTAATTTTCCATGTTTCAATTTTTTTTCAGCTGTTGAAAAGGGTTGGGCATGTCAGAATTCACTTCAAAAAACATGTTAACTAATATGTAACAGCTACTAAAATGAAATTTGGAAAATCTAAAAAAAACCTTTCTAACCCCCTCCCCCCCTCCTTCTCTCCTTTGACCATTTTAGGGTTAATAAGTATTATAAATTTCTTTGTTGTACTGTATGAAAAGTACATAATGGGAAGTTCTTTTTAAAAGTTTATGTAAGATGTTAAGATATTGTTGTTTATGGCAGTTTACAGGTCTCTCTACTAGATGTACACAAAGCAATGTTTACCAGGCTATATAGAATGTATAGATTATTGTTTTTCTTTTGGTGTTTCCTTCTCTGAAGTTTATGCACTAAGCTACATCAAACTCTTGTTTTGTAGAAATGAAGAAGAGAAGGGGAGGTGTAAAGAAGAAAAAAAAGAAAAAGCATTGTCATTTTCAGAGAAAATGCATCCATCCACGAATTGGAAATCTCTTCAAACCTTTAAATGTTGGTGCTGATGACACACCAGACACAGTTGCAAGGGAAATTAGCTACAGACTGAATGAAGTAAGTCATACATTTGATGATAAAATCATGTTAAGTTAAAAAATACATTATTCACTGAAATATTAGCAAGAACAGGCATGACTGACAATTCCTAGGTCAATTTGAATTCTCCTATGCTTATTATAGTGGGATTGTGGCTTAAATAATCATAATATTATTAAATCATAGAGAGCATGTGCATACCTATCCAACACCTCACTTAATGTAAACCCCTTAAAATTGGCTGTTGTTCCAGTTTGGTAGCAGCTAGGTCCTACATTGTTCCACAATAACTTTATATTGTCACAAGGATTATTCTGTACATTAATTAGTATTTGCAGGACATGGACAGCTATATGTTGCCTCTAGTTTCTAACACCTGGGGTTGGACATGATTGCTATGAGTCAATTGCTTATACTGTTTTCTATCATCTACCATATCTACCATGATGATATTTTACTTCCTCGTGTCTTCTTCCACTACGGTACCTCACTCCTACCAGGTCTTCTTCAGCATACCTATTGACTTCTTCCTCTTCTCTCCAGCTCCAATGATCTTCTAAGTATGCTATTCTCATCCCTACATTTTGTTTTCATGACTAAACCATCTTTTGTCAGCTTTGCATCTACTGTATGTAGCTAAAAGTGTGCATAGCTGAATGTATAATTTTACACTTGTAACTTTACAGGAAAAAACCTGCTTAATCAGGAAGTGTGTGAACTGTCTTGGTTGTGAAAAGGCTCTCGATTTGTTTAATGAGACAAAGGTGGTTCAGCGTGACGGTGGAATGAAAACATTAAATGGAAACAGAAGGTATTGCCAAGAATTTGTTAATCAACCACTTACTGTTTGCTTTGAGTATTTTCAAGGAAATACCATTGGGTAACTAGTTGAAAATAAATATTTAAAAATAAATGCACAAGCAATCGTACATTCATGATCTGCAGTTGCGGTTCATTGTCTGAATTTATGAAGTGTCTTTATCCTTCTAATGGTGATAAAAAAGAAAACAAATTCTTGATTACGGTTTTCTTTTTTCATTGCATTTTTTTGAAGTTTCCGGTTTCCCCACTACCAATAATTGCAAGTGATGGGAGGTATTTATAACTACAATGATACATGGCTTGTTTTGCCCCTGGGGCCAGCAAGGAAAATCTTTTTTCAGAATTCCAAGTTAGGAATTTAAACTGGAATGGCTGCATTGAAACCCCACACATTAGAAACTGAGCCATAATGTTTTCTTATACTTTATAAAAAAGCCTTTAATTTAAAATTCAGCTTTCATATACAGGGTTCAAAATAACGTTCTCAAATTTTGTTTTCTTTTGTAAGTTCTTTTGTTTGGTCCAAAATTTTTTGCCGGCTGTTTTCGTAGCCTGGTAAAATATCTTGTTTGCCAAACGGTATAAACATAAGTAATCCGTACAAGACAACTGTGTTGTGGAAACGAAAATCCAAAAATCCAAAATCTGCCGGCCATCACCGGCAGCCGGCGGCTATTTTGAACCCTGATATAGGTGGGGCTAACCATTGATTCAGATTAATATCCCATACAGGAAAGTCATCAACTTTATATTCCTACCAGCAAGAAACCAAAGATACTGTTTATTAAGCAGGAGGCTCCATGGGCAACTAAACTTATTAAGGATTTAGATTTTATCACGTTTTTAATTTTAGTAAATATTTTTTCTCTAAAAAGGCGAACAAATGGTGGGGTGTTTCTGTCTCTGCTGAAGTCAGGAGGTTTTGCCACACAAGAACAAATCAAAGAAATATTTGCAGAGGAAAAAGCTGCAGCAAAAGAAAAAGAAAGGAAAACCAGACAGATGTCAAGGATGAAAGAAATTACTTCTGGACAAGAAACTGGAGAAACAAAATATGTAGAAAAGTTTGAGGAAGCTAACAAGCTATCGTACTCCGAGGAAGAAAATTGATAATTTATTAGAATAAGAATTATTAATAGATTAATTCTAGCGTTTTAGCAGTCTCGTCATAGCTGTAGTTAGCAGGGAAATGCAGGAGGAGTAGCTGCTCTACCACCAAATGTTTTCATTATCATTTTGAATTAAAGAAATACAGTAGTTTTTGCTAGTATATTAAATTCAAATCTGCAAAAAACCGCTTCAGAAACAGTGTATTAGACAAGAAGTTACAGTTTTTTTAATAAGGTTAAAAGCAGCATTTTTGGCCAGCTTGCTAATGTGGGACCATTGGAAAAGTTTCAAAAATCGGCCTACCCTTCCCCTCCCCCCACTCTGACTGAAAAAGCCCTAGCTATGGCCATGTTCATGTATAGTTTACCTGACTAACTTTCTGCTCGTCTGTAGATGGTACCCTTCTTCTCATTAGTAGCCGCGACCCGGGTACCGGAACCCGTTTGTTTTGATAAACGTACCCGTGTACTTGAGTTGAAACCCTCTAAAGCTTTAGACCTGCAGGATAACAAATAAGTGCCCGCCTACTCTAGATAAAGTGCCCTTGTACTTCAAAAGTTAATGAAAACCCTGCGTATCTAGTGCACTCATGTGAACTTGATTCCCAAGATTCCCAGACATTTTCAAATATACCAGAAGTCGAAAATACAGAACAGAACGTTAGTTGCAGATATTTAAGTAAAATGAACAGAGTTTAGGCACCCGCCACCGGAATATTTCTTCACAACGGAGGTCGATATCTTGGATTTTCGGCGCCATTTTTTAACTTAAGCAGCACACGTGCTACCACGACGGACGCACGCTTGGTAAAAAGGCGCGAAAACAAACTTTGAGAGCTCAGCCGTAAACAAAATGATCGTATAAAACTGGTTACACGTACACAGTCGTAGCTAGCCTCTGGGTAGGGGGTACAGCTTGCGTACAGCAAGAACCTGGAGAAAAAGTCGGTGTTAAAGAAATTGTAAGTTAATAATTTACTTTTTAGAGAGATTTATTGTTTTTTTTGGTGTTTTACAACATAATTTTCATAAAAAAAACTTTACAGTTCTGACGGACTAACACGTACACACGGGCAAAAAGCAGGTATAGGGTGATACGTGTACATGTCTGTGACATTTGCTGACAGTTTAGTTCCGGTTGGCCTCTGTTACAACAAGTCAGTCTTGCTTTAAAAAATTTCTCTGATAAAAGGGAAATTCCGTATTTTACCGTTTTCGATGCAAAATATGTCATTTGTATTACTGCATAATAAAGCTAGCAAGAATATCATCCAATGACTTCTTCGTTAGCTGCTTTACTGGATGAACAGGAAAAGTTGTACAAAAAACCCTCGAGAGAGCGGTGCATTGTAAAACCTGGAACGGATCCTCGGATCGCCCGCGAGAGCGTGAGTAGATGAGATACTATCGCGGAAAAACCGTGAGAGTTGGTAGGCCTGTTCACTAGCGATCTTACAAACACGAGTAATTGCAAGAGCGCGCTTTGGATATGAGATGGTAAATAACCAACGAGGTGCGCAGCAAAATCTGTAAAATATTAAGTTAAGGGAATATTCGGTCAATGAGAAAAGAAAATAGAAAAATTATATTATAAACATGATTTTAAAAAAGTAAAATAAAAGAGTCAAAACAGAACACATAGCAATATTACTGAGAAAACTGAGAAAAAATTGTAAGAAAAACTGTCGTTAAAAATAATTGTAGTTTAAATATTTCCTTGAAGTTTCGTATGGTTCAACATACTCGGGGGGTGAAGAGGAATAATGGGATGTTGATTATTCTATTATTCCCACTCAAAAAAAAAACGTTATTCCAAGAAACAAAAGACCATTATTTCGTTTGACAAAGTCTTCTTTTTATGCAAAAATTAGTTAAACTTAATTACCTTCCTTTTTTTCAATTTTTTAATGACAGCCTTCTGCAGAATTCTTGGCGTCATCTGGATTATGTTAGTTTTAATCTGAAGAAATGACTTAAGAACAGTTTCGAACAGTAACTTTTATTCGACGGACTTACTGTCTTCCAGTTTCATTCAAGCACATAAACAAGTCATGTGTTTCATTAATGAACTAACAATGTATCGTCTTCTTATAGTCTTATAACAACTTTGAACATCTAAAATACACGATTCGTTCTACAGGTTAATTCTTTTTTTCTAGAATCGATATCAGTCTTTACAAAGTAAATAACGTTAAGTGA
>JAOTRI020101942.1:0-14064 GCA_028564885.2 Zoanthus sanctaehelenae
ACGGAAAAAACAAGAGTTTTTATAAGGCCACTCTCCCCCACAAAAAGCCTATTTTTCATACATTTGTTTGGGTGTACTCCCCCCTTAAGGGACTTGTACTCAGGCTCTCCCGGTATGAAATCCAGCAATAACTGAGGTCAGCTATTCGCAACCAGAAATGAAATTGTTTCTTTAATCAGTTGAGGAGGCCTATAAGGCCATAGAAAACCTTCAGGTACAAATTTCTTTACGGGAGATTTAATGAAAATACTCGTTTTCAGCATGTATGACCCCTGTGCCCATTCATTGGCCTCACGTAATTTACAAGCACTCAAGCGCTTTCCATACTTGGTAATCACCAGGCATTTATATGTACACGGCCCTCCCTGCAATATGAATATCATTCCAACCAGATTTTCGAAATTCTAGCTAGTACTAATACGGTGATAATTACACGCAAAAATTTAGAGCTCATCAAAAATATTATATATGTTTCAATTTCAGTTGGTCTGAAATATTGGTTTTGAAAATGCAATACGTTTTCTATAAGGGCTAATTTGTTTTTGCTTGTCAATGAGGTTTTAATTTTTAGGGGGAACTTTAGGCTGAATCAAAAAAAGTTTTTTAAAATGTCTTTAGTGACAATAAGAGTGTTTGATTTACCGACTTTATGTGTATCGATAAAGATAGGAACTTCAATAGCTCAAATATACGCTCAGTAAATAGATTGACAGAGAAAATAATTTGTCCTGCAAATTGTAGTTTTTTTTTTAGTTTTGATACACCTTACACGCTTTTTTTATACGGAACCAGGCTAATTGTTATAGATCTTTAGGTAATTTCATCCTCATGTTGCTCTTAATTCTGTTCTTATTTCTAGCAGCTCAACTTGAAGAAAAACAAAAAAATAATAGAAACAATACTGAAAGCATTGCAAACTCATGCGCCTCGCATTTTAGAACAAATACGAAACAACTCGAGAATTCCAGTTTCGCGTCTCATGAATGCATATCTCAGAACTGCAATCCATAAAAAACGTTTTTTAGCTACTTATCTTGAGAAAAATACCTTGTACGTAGTTACATAACTATAACAGTTTGACTGGCCTGCTCAGTGGATCGCAGTCCGTTACCTAACAACACATTTATTTTTTTATGTCGGTGATTTTTAGAGGCTTTATACTGTTGCTGAGCAATATGGTTTTATACTTTCGTTATGTAAGTATGTCCTGATAATTATCAAACATAATGATTAACCACGCAAATACAGCATACAATTCCGGCACATTCCAGACAAAATTGTAAATTTTGTACCTGGTAAATCATATTAAAATTCATAAAACAAGTCAATAAATTAAATTAAGAAACAAAATCAAGGAATGATAAATTACAGCCAAATAATGTTCCTAGTTAAAGTCCAAAACTGTTTGTAAAATATCTTCCTACCCCAAAATTCAATATCTTTGTCGCTTGTTGAAAATTAATATGAATATAAGCCATTTGCGAGTTCTCTCGTGACTCTGATTCGAAATGAGTCTAAGTACAAAACCTTTCATAAGATCTGCATTCATTTTTATTTTAATGCAATTCGAAGTCATTTCTATAGGAATGGCTTCGCACTTTAAATCGACTCGCATTGGAAGAGAGGCACAAGGGAACTCAGAAATGCATGACCTAATAAAGTGAAAACAGCCGATGTATTGTACAGCACTGCACAGATTCTTGGGATATACGGGACAGTGAAACATCATGATCATGTGACACATGACGCACATTTGGCTGCCGAATTTATATGAATATTCAGGAGACGTCAACTATAGGATCATGATTGGTTGGTCGTTTATCATGCATATTTAATTTGGTATGCCTATTCCATGCATGGCCAAATTCAGTTACAACATAATGTCGGGATCGGTGATCTGCCACATTTAAAACAGATTTCGATTAGATATTTTTTTTAAACTAAAACCTATTATAATATTAATTTCACATTGGCTCATAATTTTGCAATTAAAACACAAAAAATGTTAAAGGATTTTAAAGAGATTTTCAAAACAGTTCAGGACTAATCTGTTTTTTTTTTATGATTTGTTGTTTTTGTTTCATTTGTATACACCGACTCATTCTATTGTATCGAAAATATTTTCATATAATTTCTAATTAGCAATGAGGTGTTTCTTCTCGAGGTTTATAATTGTTTTTCAGCAATGTAACGCCATATTTTTGTTCAAACATTTTCATTGGTTTGAAAAAATTTTGAAATGCATGTTATAAATGTAGAAATATTAATGTATACGTCCGACATTTCATCATTGGTTTTGCATGGAAAGATAAGTAAAAAAAAGGCGCCTGCAAAGCGCATGTGTTTACTGCCACACTAGCGATAGACGAATTTTCTTAGATAAATAGACAAGTGTCCACAGCAAAAGGAAAAAAAATGTTTCTTCTCGAATATTAGGTCAAATGAAATTTAAGAGGAATTCAGGTCTAATAATATTTCTAATACGTCTGTAACAGAAATAAACTTTTTTAAAATGTTTAAGTTATATTACTTTAAGCGGAAACTGCAAAGTAATGTCTATTTTAAGCGTTGCATTATAAATCTTGTTATAACACTTTAAAAATGCTTTCTTTTACAAAGTAAAGTAAAATTCTATAAATAAAAGTAATTCATAAATGAAACCAATTTATTTCCTTGCAGGGCCGTAGCCAGCGTCAGGCAGGGGGAGGGGGGGGGGTAAATGCCCTCCCTAAATTCTGAACCGCAAGTAATATTTTGTATATCAAAATTTTAAAAAGCATTTTTTATACTATTTTGAATCTTCTTATGATCGCCATTCAGAGCAAAAAAGAAGATATTATTATCAATAAATCACGTAGATCAGTATAAATTTATTATATTATGGTCAGAAATTGGCTTTGTCCTGGGCTTGACCAAGGAAGTCATAAAGTCTGTGCGGGAAATTCGTTTCTTAAAAATGCTTCCCCCTCCCCCCTAAATTTTGAGTCTGGCTACGGCCCTGCCTTGTCTGCTTTTAGAAAAGAAACGATTTTTTAAGTTATGCAATAAGGAATTCCGGAAGATGATGTACAACGGTTAACACGCTTAAGTCCGACAGTGAAAGGAAAAAAAATGTTTCTAGTCGAATATCAGGTCAAATGTTATAACTCAAACATGAATTAGCAAGAGAAATTTAAGTAGAATTCAGATATAATAATATTTATAATCCGTCGGTTATACAACTAAACTTTTTTAAAACTGTTTAAATAAAGAATTGAAAGAAGCGGATGACTTTTCAGATCGGTCATATCATCGGGTAAACGAAGTTATACAACGTCCGAGTGATATCTCTGGTGATTGGTCACGAAATATTTATTGCAATCACGTGAATTTACACTCTCACGCTTCGTGAGTTAACACTCCTACGCTACGTAAGATTACGCTACCCGATAACATTATGGCTACGCCTTCCCAGAAGGAAGTAGCCACAACCAATCTCCAACTCCACAAAATTTAAAACGTCTTCTTTGCTGCCTTAAAAAGAAAAGAAACCAAATTGTTAACCCTCCGAAGCATAAGGTATAAAAATAACACCAATATATGAGGAGGAGGGTTTGGGATTAAAATCTTTTTTGTTCATACGTGTAATAAAGTGCAAGATATATACTTCAAAAACTCATGAATAATTAATGAGGTTTCTGGCAAGTGAAATTAATGACATCAGTCACATGCAGGAACCTTTATATGTGATAAAACTCATCATTCTTAAAGCCCAGGGAGGGATTTGATTTCGGCGACAGGGAAAAATATGGGGTATACAAAGAGATGCAAATTAGGATGAGAATTTTATTTATATAAAAAACGTGAAGAATACTAATGAATATGAGATTTTATGTAAAACTTTTTCCTTATTTCCATATCAAAGTTAAAGATACAAAACAACCAACATTCACTCTGTTTAACAACATGAACAAAATTAACCCTAATTTTCGGCTCACATATTGAAAGTACAGTTATTGAATACACAACCTGATATCACTGGCACTGCATTTTGCCCACTGGTGACTGGATTAGTACTAGGTGCATTAATACTAGCTAGAAGTTCAACGGAATAAATCAAAATTAAACAGCTCTTCAACATTTATATCATTATCACTAAGTAAATTAATACTACCAAGAATTTCATCATAGGCATCAAAATCAAATGACTCTTTGACATACGAAGCTTCCTTGTTAAGGTCTGGAGGACCCAGCAAATTGCTTACTTTTTTTTCCTGCTCTTCACGTTTTTGCTCATAGTTAAATAATGCGTTGGACTAATGTCTCGTACGCTCTCTGATTAGTTTTTCCTCAACGATAGCCTGAAATAATCTCCTCTTGAACAGTCTTAGCTTTCCTGAATACTCTTTTCGGCGGCATGATGAAATCGGAGCTAGTTCCAACAGCAACGTCCACAAAAGTTTTAAACGAGGCAAGATTAGCAATTAAAATCATGCAGTCTTGACTGAAAACATTATATTGAAAAGATCATTACAGAATACAGTATTTCAGTTTACCCAAATCACAATATCCATTGAGACTAAAATAGAGACAAAAACTCGTGTGTATTCAGAAAGACAAACAGAAGTGTGAAATGAACAAAGACTACACAAATAAGTTTTTGAAGCCGTTCAATAAACGGGCTTTTAAATCAGATAAAACACTCCAGCTCGCTTATTAAACAGTACTTAAAGACTGCGCGAAAGCCGAGATGTTTAGATCTGCGAACTCGAGCTTTTTTAAGAACCAGTGAATTCATTTTATCCAAGGCTCATTTTTATTGTGACTTCAACTTCACATTCTTCTTTAACTTTGTTTTTTTTTCTTAAAAAAACATACAAACAATCTAGGCATTGCAAAAACGTCTCGCTCCTTGTGTTTTTAAAGTATTATGTTCTTAAATAAATTTATGAGTTTTACTGAAGTCTCAACGTAATCCAATGTCCTAGTTATTCAGAGCCTCAGCCAGATATTGCTCTTCAATTTTGACCATTTTGAGTCTCGCTCTTACGAAGTAGTTATAAAAAAGCGAATATGGTTAAAGTAACTTAGAAAATAAAATTACTTTATATCGGTAGCGTACAATAGTGCGTACTGTTCAATCTTGTTTAGTTAAAATGTTTATTCGTTGGTTCATGCATTTAAACATGATTGTTACCACTTACCATCGTAGACAGTTAGCTATCTAAATTGCTATTATATTTAAAATTTTGACTTCAATTTGATTTGCTTAACAGAATTAATTTAGGTATATTTGTTAGGTTTTTAGTCGACTTGTTCTACACAATGTTTTATTAAAAATGAGGAATATAATTGTTCAATTACTTAGTTTCTTTTCATATTTATGGTACTTCGGATCTTTCTTTAGTTGTAATAAGGCTATATACTATCTTAAAAGTTAAGAAAAACAACATGTTCTCTCTGAGCAGGTCAATGAAAACTTGAGACGCAATCGAGCTAAAGTTTTTGATGGCCTGCATGCTCTATCCATTAAATATAATATATGAGAGGTAAATTTTCCTTATGTCTCGATAGAAAATTTGTCCATTTCTTTAAAATTGTAAATGTAACTGATGTTCCAAAACGTCTCTAATAAACCAAATCAAGAATACAATAGTCATTTATCGAAAGTATATATGAAACGAAGTTTTTTAAAAGTATAAAAACTCTTAAATTTATATTAATACTCAAGTTCTTTATAATGTTGATAATGTTGTTTCCCACAGCACACAGAGATAACAGTACTCTCTTGTCCTACAGTGAAGTTGCTCTTTTTTATAAAACGTTTTAGATTTTCGCCGTAAATGTTCTTAATATAACATTTAGGAACAAGTATTTTCTTGTATAAGAAACTTCTTTAGCCCTTAGTCTCAAGTTTCTTAACATTTGACCCGATTTAGCCCTGAAAGGTTCTTAAGGGTTTCTTAATTTCTTGAACACTTCATCCGAGAAGCAGACTAACTAACAAACTTTCATTCAAGTTGTGGGGCGTGTAAGAAAGGATGGACAACTTGCAAGAACTAATTTCTATTTCTCACGAGCCAACCTAGACAATCGATGTGTTGTGAAGATAACAGGCAATCCTGTGGAGTAACCATGGCGATGGAAAAAGGGTTGAAAGTGCCATGCGTTTTGAGATTTAGAGCGCAAAAGAGCTATATGTACTTTGGAATGAATTAGGAAATTAAAGAAAACTTTTCTCAAGCTCCGTGTCATTTTTCTTGTTTTTCATATTTAGGATGTTTCTTGTCTCAAGAGAGCTTAGCCTTAAAAGTTTCTTAAGATTTTTAGTATTTCAGACCCTAGTTTATAACAAAGTGCATGGTTTTCTTATACGTGTATATACATTATGTTTTTAAGGTTGTTTTTCCTAGCACATAAAGAAAGAAGTGAACTCTCTTGTCCTACAGTGAAGCTGCTCTTTTTTATAGAACGTTTTAGATTTGGGTCGAAACTGATGGTTTAATTTAATAAAACGTGTTATCGGCCATTTTTAAGCTTCGCAAGATGCTAATTAATTTTTTTGAATGTTTGACACTTGCTTTCGATAACATAGAAACATTACAAACAAAAATCTTTATTAGCATAATGGCATACTTGAAACTCAACTTTTATATATAATTGATAATTGGTCACTTAGAATCATATGAAATTGTTAACCCATCATCTATATTTATGAAAAATTGCGCTCTTGTATCATTCTTGGGCTTTACCCCAACAGAAATGATTACTACTACTAATAGCCTTAATGGCATGCATCTTGAATTGAGATCTCGAAATGGCGAATTTCTCTATCTATCTATCTATCTTTAGCCAGCGAAATAGTAACGTTAAGAAATACTAAGTAATGAAAATTTTATAAATCCAACTTTATAAATTTTATCCAATTTTATTTTATTGAATTGGCTTTTATAAAAGCCAATCAGATTGCCGAAAGTCCATTATTGCAGTGATACGATTATAATGATACTATTATTGTTATTCCTTAGTCTAAACCAAGCGATGGATGAACCAACAGAAAACTTTAAATTTAATCTGATTTTAAACTCAGTTTGTTCATCGCCCAATTAGAGAAAACACTTAGCTGATATTAATGTTTCGAGAGTTAGCCGGCCGTTGTCAAAACAGCTGTATGTAAAATTTAATATTTCTACAAAAAATATTCTTTAAATTCTAGAAATTTGTTTCTTAGTTAATTCCAGAGACACCAACAAGAACAATATATATCAAGAACAATTAATGAATAAGGTAGCTTCTTCTTAATTTCTAGAATAAGCTATTGCTTCCAAATTGTAGATAGAAAAGTTCCATAATGTCTAATGAACTTAATTGTCAAATTCAAGAATAAAAGTTAATAGTTATATCAAAACTATATTAAAATTTAGAAATGCTTTTTGAGAATTAGGGTTTTAAAATAGAACGTGTTATGTGCAATATTTGATGTGCAAAAACTTGAAATAAAGAAGCAAAGTCAGTTTCAGTTTCATTTAAGGGCAAAAAAATTGTGTATGTTGTACAAACTGATTTGTAAAGCATTTTTATTTCACAAATTTCTATCATTAATCCGTATTAATGAAAACATTATGTCTGTGTCTTATAACAAACAAGGAGAGACCTTAGCAGTAACTTTGGGATCAACAAGACTTTCCTAGAAAAATACAAACAATCTTCATAAAGAACAGTTTATACCATTTCTTAAAAAAGAAATTCCTGTTTGAATTTTTGCTTAACACAAGTTTAAACATAATTGCCTTTGAACAACTGTTCCTGTTCTGTAAAATATTTTTAAATTTTCGGCGACGCGATATGCCGTCTTTTATAACTGTATGGCAAGTAAAAAAATCTGTTTGTTGAATTAAACGTTTGAATTATATTAAAAGGAGTCAAAATAATTTTTCTTGCGAAGAAGCATTTATTTATTAGAGGCTATGAGGCTTGTTAATAGAGCTCCGTCCCTAATCTAAAATTAAGCATAAAAAAAATAAAAGCAAAATCATCGTGGGATTATTTATTAGGCTAAAAAGCAAGCAAAAAATTTGGATATTTTTTACTCTAGTTGCAAAAAATGTTGCGTAATGTAATAACGTTCTCTGGCTTTCCTTTTCTACGGGTCTACGTCGGGATTACTCTAATTGGAATTTACTACTCTTTAAAGAGGCGTTTTATATCAAAACTTTAAATGCTAAACTGAAAAAAGGGCTCAAAGCTAGCCGTGAACTATTCATATTTAAGTAGCTTTCTCACCTCATACGTATTTGAATCTGTTATTGTATTCAGTTTCGTTTTATACCTGATGATGACATTGTAATAATATCGAAATATTGTATTTCTTTACATTAAAAAGTTTTCATTGAACTTAAACATTAAGTCATAAAAAGTCATGGAACTTTCGTTATTCGGAATTACTTTTGTTTGTGCTACTTAGTGTGTTGTTCAATTAATTGTTATTTTTTTAAATTTTCTTATCGGGTTGAAAAATTCTGTAACCATAACAATTAAAAGCTGAGTTCGTTACTGTTAGCGCTTTCCTCGGGGTTTTAATAAAACATATCGTCCAAGTCACATGCATGGCTCGTGAAATTTATTTAGGAATTAATTAAAAAGAAAAGATTCTACCCTCAAAAATGTGAGAAAAATTTTGTAGTTGCCTTGAAATCTTTCTACAGTTATTTTTTAAATCAATTCTTATATCTTTTATTAATTATTTATTTACAGGTCACTTTTAGTTCATGCAAATGTACATACATTAGATTATATAATTCGTTTGTTTGTAAAGTTGTGTTTTTGTGCAATTGTTAGACTAACAGAAACTCATTCAGTCCAACAGAAGCGAATACTGATATAATACCTGAGAAAAAAATGGAGAATGAAAAAAGAACCAAAGACGGCCAGGTAAGATTTTATAGAGTTTGTGTGAAAAATAGAAAGCTTTTAAAATAGTCCTAGTCTATAGAAAGTCTTTCAAGGCAATTAAACTTTGAAAGTACTTCATTGCCGACTGGCCAAGCCATTACTGGGGTTTATGTGAAAAGTAACGAGTTTCCAAACTAGTTTCTCACTTTCAAGACTAAAAAATAGAAAAATTACGAAATTTATTTGAAAAAACTTAACGTTTGATTCAATTTGCTTGAACATATAAATGCATATAAATACTATATACTAATATAAGTAATAAATACACCAAAAAATGGTTTTAGCGCATAAACTCCATCAATTCGCCATAAAACGGATTTATTTTAAAAATTTAAAGATGTAAAAAAGTGTCAATTAAGGAATAACTAAGAAAGAATGTAACAGAAAGCATATGCATGTACCTTTTACCTCGGTATGTCCTATATAAAACCCTTTTAAAGTATGAACCCTCTATAAGGGGATATTAAAGGGGCTAACCAACTAGCGACAAGTGTAAAAAAAGTTTCTGACGAACGACAAAAAAAGTAAATTAAATTTACGGACGGACTACAGACAAATTTTAGCCGACAATCGAATAATTATTGGATTTACATTTCGTCCAAAGTTTTATTATAAAGTTGCGCAAATTACAAAATGAATGTGAATGTTTCACTTGTATATTTAATTTTTAACTTACATTTATCAAAAATCGACAAAGGTCAAAATCTTTAACTGATAAAGTAACACAATTTTAACTAACAAAGGGCATTTGAAGTACATGGCGCAACCAGCCCCTAGTAGGACTGCAGGCCCTGGGCCTTTAAATTATTTTAACATGAAAAAATAATGAAAAACGTTTTTAATTACACTTGTAATAAAATCACACAGAGACGCAGTTTTTAAAAATTTCTGTGGGAAGCATGCCTCTCGGCAACTCTTCCCCCATCCCCTAGGATTGATCGTGCCATAGTAGCCCCCACCTTCAATTGCGCCGCGTTTATTTGGCTATGGGCTTGTAAGATTTTCAGATTTTGGTTATGTGATGCTATGTCAATCCTGGCTTTCACTAGCGACGCAAGCACAAGCAGAAACGCAACCATTCCTAATTTCATCGTGAGGCAACGATAAGCAGAAGCACGAGCATAAACGAATGCATTCATTATTTCATCGTGAGGCAACGATAAGCACAAGCACAAGCATAAACGCAAGCATTCATTATTTCATCGTGAGGCAACGATAAGCACAGGCACAAGCATAAACGCAAGCATTCATTATTTCATCGTGAGGCAACGATAAGCACAAGCACAAGCATAAACGAATGCATTCATTATTTCATCGTGAGGCAACGATAAGCACAAGCACAAGCATAAACGCATGCAAATTAAAGAAACAAAAATGTTCCTTTTTTCTCGTCCTTGCTTTTGTGTTTGTGCTTACGTCGCTAGTGAAAACCAGACTGAACCCCTAACTCAGTCTTTCATAATATATGAACATTCATATTAACCTTAGGCCAGTTAAAAGGAACATCACTACTGCTAACTGCATTAGATCATGTGAAGCATTAAGTGCAAAGTTGCCATATTGACAAGCAACCAGTTATCTAAGTTCTCTCGGAATTTCTTCCGACACAATGAAGTCAGTATCCGAAGTTGAGAAGTTTACCTTTGAAAATTGGAGAATACCTGACTTCTTCCTATAACGAGGGAAATATAGCGAGTATGACGTAAAAATCTGTTTGGCTACTATACTCGCTATCTGCTAAGTAATGTAAAATAGATGATATGGCTTTTCGTAACTTATATGTTAATCGATATCACCTCCCTTGTGCGCGTTTTCAGATGCTTCTGAAAGAAGATCTAAACCCGACAGATATACTCTCAGCTGAGCTAATGTCTACATAAAACTATTGACTTAAGCAAGTTCTTCCAGTATGCGGTGACATTTCGAGCAAATTTGGTTATTTATGCCATCGGCGCCGAATATTCAACATATTGAATATTGTTCTTCACGAATAAATATTTCCTCCACGTGTGTGCGCGTGCTAAGCTATAAGGTTAGCAAATTATACAAATATGCATGTGCACAGGGGCGAATACAGGGGGGTGAATTTTCACCCCCCTTCTCTTCAATTTTCTGGTACATTCTTTGTATTTTCCACCCTTCTTCTCCTAGAGTCACTGGCAAATTCTTTGTATTATTCACCCCCCTTCTAAAATTTCTGGATCCGCTATTGGTGCAGTAAAATTGAAAACCCTGGCTAAAACTGGTTAAAAAAAGTTGAGTTTAATATTTGTACCACCTATATATAAATTTACAATATGTTTGTTTCTATAAAGTTCTTCAACTTATCTAGCTATTAGTAAGATGATCGTCGTATCTATCTGAAATAGCTTTTCGTAAACAGGTCAGGTATCACAATAATTGATTGGCATTGCTCATATTCAAAAAGCAGTAACAGAAAAACTAAAATATTAGCGCTAACAAAATATGGCATTAAAAATTTCAATAGTAAAAAACCAATATATTATGGCAAGAATCAGTTTGCAATTGACAGTTTACCTCAACGATAGTCGCATAAATTAAGTAAAGAAACAAGCACAAGTTTGCCGTTTAAAAAAATGTTAAAATATTTTGCAAAATAGCATCGGTTTTTTGCTTCCTTTTTAATAGAATTCTACTAAAACAATTAAAATACTCCTTTTCACTTTCTAATTGTAAATCGTAGGTATAAAACATGATGTAATGTTATCTTTTTGGCTAATCATTCCACTAAAGGTAAAAAGAATACCTATACAGTGTATGTACAAAAAGAATGCGATTCGACTACTAGTACATGTATGATTATTATCTAATTTCAAAACTCAACTCACCATTAAGCTTTTCTCCCTTTATTGCAACTCAATTATAAAAAATACCGTCTCTCTCTTTCTTCACTTGTAGTTGCACACAACATTCTGCGGCATCGGTATTTAAAAATCACTATGGAAATTATTGCCTTTTCCAAGAACGGCTTGAAAGCAGAAATATTTGCTTAAGTCTCTCGGTTGGGAAATTTAAAGCTTTATAGATGGAAAGTCTAAAAACAACACTTCGATTTAAGAATGTCTACTTTAGCCCAAAAATAGCTTTTTTCCTGCTAAAGAAACAGAATTTTCACTAAGAATCATTTGTGAAGATAAATTATCATACTTAATTTATGCATATTTCATTCAAAGGACCGCTGTTCTTTTTGAAATCTACGCAGTGCAGCCCATTTCTGAAAGCCCCCACTTCAAAATCGCCATTAGACTTTAACTGACTTTCCTGAAACTGAAAGTTGATCATATTAAACTCTGTTTGTATATTTCTGTTTCAGCCACCTATACAGCATCAAAGTTTTGTTGAATGGTCTACATTAATAATCTCGTTTTCAAATGATCATATTCATTGAAAAATTAGCGCTCCACAAACACCAACAACTTTTAGTGACTGTCGATATTCATTAGCAAATATAGAAAAAAAGCTTCAAGTTTCGCAAGTGTTCATCGTTGTCTAAATATTAGACTCACTCAAACCAATAACAGATAAGATGTAAATGTTGTGCATGTGATTGTGACACTGTTCACCTTGCTGACACTGTTCATGAATAATAAATTATAGTATATAAAAATGATTTGTCAGTTGAAGCTTTAATTATTCATAAATAGCTCTATAGCAATATTTCAAAATTTAGGATCGTAAAGGGATATTTCCATTGTATTTCGAGAAACGAGAATTGATCAAGACACGTAATTGAATATCTCATTTTCCGAGAAAGGTGAATTCCGATTTCCCCTTTTCCGCTGTTTAATTTTTCGTGAAACAAAAAAAGCTAGTTTTTTTGGTTCGTGAAACTTTTTTTCGAAAAACATGGTTCATTTTCCCTTTATCTCCTTGAAAATTGCCCCACTCGCTTTTGTTTTTAAAACAATTTTGAAAACATCCGTACTTGTGGTATTTATATGCCACATATGCAAAACATGCGTTACTAATACATTATTACCTTCTTTGCAGACCATCCAAATCAACGGAGAAGGTAAGAGATTTTTTGCTGCCAAATAAATATCTCAATCAAAAGATTTTACTAAAAATTAATGCCGCTGAAAATTAATAGCAAAACAGTTGTTCTCATTTCATCAGGGTTTTTACTTGCATGGTTTGCAAGTTATCTATTAGTTATTGTAAAATAACAAAATGGAACGCGCGCGGTTATTGGTTAAAGAACTGTGGTTTATTGTACCGGTAAACCCATAGAAAAGTATGCTTTATTGTTTTAATACATTTATCGCTATGGCCGAGTTGGTCAAAAACCAATTAATTCAAAATAAGGGTTAAAAGTTTAAACTCATCGTCACGATTCTAGCCATTTAGAAAACGGATTTACATGACAACATGTCAAGGGCATTGTATCAGTGGGGCTCATGAACAAATTTAATAGGGCACTGTTAATAGGGCAATCTGAGGCATTCATTTACAATAAGCTCAGCCGCACAAAGATACCTTCGTCATTCCCACATTCGTCACATTAATAGGGCATTCTGCATGAGGCATTCATTTGCAATAAGCACAGCCGCAAAAAGATACCTTAAAACGTACAAATTGATAATCATTTTTAATAATGCCATGATCAAAAGCGTAATGGACATCTATTTTTGTACCAGCATCAAAAAGAATTGAAGTTAAATGATATAATGTACATTAACGCCTTTACGTTTTAAAAGTTTGTATGTTTTCATTTTGATAATTCACGGATCATACGCTAACCTGATTCTTGATTGCGCTACGACACAAACCTTCCATTGCTACACATTTCAAAGTTGTAATAAAACTTGGGATTAACAAGATTTTTTCTAAAAAAAATCTGAACAGTATTTTGTAAGAATCATAAAGTTTAAAAGAAGCACATACTGCTAATTTCAATGCTTAATGCATGTTGTTCTTTAGCTGTTCCATGGTTTCCTCGTAAGATTTCTGACTTGGATTTGTTTCCAAACCGTATCTTAAGTTATGGTAAAGATTTAGATGGCAACCACCCGGTAGGTGTAAACATTAGAAAAAGCAATAAAATTCTAAAAATTATTAAAAGTTTTACGGTTTACACGTATAAAAATTTGATAAAAAACTTTACGTTTCGGC
>JAOTRI020101953.1:0-14060 GCA_028564885.2 Zoanthus sanctaehelenae
GCAGAAAGTAGCCGACGTCTCTGATCGAAGTAGCCGACGCTCTTCGTCGGACGTCGGTGCTTATTGAAACCCCTGAACAGATCAATAATTACTACATTTATCAGAAAAAAAAAGTTGATAAATATAATATGCTTTATCCCGTGTATTTGATATTTACCTTTTCTAAGGAATCTCTGTATTTCTTTTGTTTGGCTTTTCAAATAACCAGCAAACAACACTTCGGGCAACTACTTTTGAACGTTGTGTACTCGGTGTAAGCTCCACACAAAACCCCTTGTTACCACAGGCCACCCAGTGAATTATTCGTTTTCAATTCCATCGGCTTTGTTGTTTTATGCACAAGTAGCCCAAGATCACGATAAGTAATATATTTACCCTAAAATTTACTAAGCCCCCTAGAAATAACTTATTATAGAAATATAGAATGAAGGTATGAGGTGTTGAAAGTAAGGAATTTTTTCGTTTTAATCAAAATAAAGCTTTTCTACTAGACGGTTCTCAGTAATCCCCTGACCCTATGGGGGGCTCTGCAGCCGCTGGGGCAAAACGGACGAGGCGTGCGTACTCACTGTCATTTATTTTTATAAACATAGTCTGTCATTTTAGTCAATATATAAATATATAAAGCAAAGGTTAAAAACGAGCTGCCATTAGCGAGCTCTAGATATTTTTCTAAAAAATGCCTCCATGTTTTATGGGTGATCTTCTCAGATTCAACGTGATCTGGCAGTTTGTGCAACGGTAGTCATTGTTCTCAAGCTCGTACGCAGAAATATTGCTGGGAGGGTCAAATAAATGTAATTAGGACCCCTCCCCCACCAGTTCATCATCATCAGCAGCAGCAGCATTATCATCATTTATTTTGTACATATAATTTACAATAATATGTTTTCTCGACCCGCAGAAGAAAAATATACATACATATATATACATAAATATTTATAATATTTATAATATATATGCATTTTCATTTTTTTACTCTCTTTTAATATATCTTTATACGGGTCAGCTAGCGAAGACAAAAAATAAGAAAATTGATAAAAGAATCAAATAGCATCATGCGCGTCATTATTTTGTCAATACCAAAGAATTCATTTTATGATTCTAATATGATGTCATTTTATCAGATATTTTCAAAACAGCATAAAATTTACAAAGTTCTGTTTAAAAATAACATTGAGTAGTGGAACTCTTGCTTCGGCTGACAAAAGAATACAAAACCAAGTGCTATTTCAACGGAATCAATTGAATCAATCAATTGCATGTCTCGTTACTTCCTGTCGTCCGGTCAACCCCAGGGCTGAACGACTTGCTTTTCAGCCGGCCTACTGCTAGGGATAACACGCCTCATGTAAACACAAACTAGTTTCAACCCTTCTAGGGTGGCTAACCCTACTAGTGGGGCTGGCCCTACTCCATGTAACAAGGCCCTAACTTGCAGACATATCAACCCAACGAAATCAGAAACAGGAATAATCAGCAAGCAAATCTTGGATAGAATAAACAAATCTATAATACACTCCTGCTAAAGTTAACCTCTGGCGCAGCACTAACGATACAATTAAATGGTTCAAGCAAATACCCAACAAAGATAAACATGCCTTCATAACCTTCGACGTCTGCGACTTCTACCCATCAATAACAGAAAAACTATTAACAAAAGCCCTCAACTACGCATCGCAATTTACAAACATAACTAATCAAGACAAAGACATAATAATACACGCCAAAAGATCACTTCTACACCACAACAACGCACCATGGACAAAAAAAGACACACTAAATATGTTCGACAGCACAATGGGATCATATGACGAAGCCGAAACATGTGAATTGATTGGCCTGTACATGTTATTACTTATCACGCCAATACTAAACGACAAAGTAGGCCTATACCGCGACAATGGACTAATAACATGCAAAGCGACACCCAAGGAGATAGACAACATCAAGAAAAAAGTAACGAAAACCTTCAAAGACAACGACCTAAAAATAACTACAGACGCCAACAAGAAAATTGTTAATTTTCTAGACGTAACATTCAACTTGACTGAACTTACTTACAAACCATACATGAAACCTAATAACAAACTCGTATATGTCCACAAACAAAGTAACCACTCACCGATTTTGCTAAAAAACATACCAACTAACATCAACAAAAGACTTTCTAACATTGCATCTAACAAAGCAATTAATGAAAGCGGATATAACCATCAACTAACATTTCAGTAGAGAACTGAAAACAACAGAAAACGAAAAAGAACAAGAAACATAGCTTGGTACAACCCACCGTGGAACGCCAACTTAAAGACCAACCCCGGACGAAAATTCCTGTACGCAGTCAACAAATGCTTCTCCAAAAACCATCAACTAAACAAGATCTTCAACAAGCACAACCTTAAACTCAGCTATTCATGCATGACCAACGTAAAATCCACAATTTCATCCCATAACAAAAAAATACTGTCCACAAACACCACTGAACAACAACAAACAGAAAAAGAGTGCAACTGCAGAAACAAGACCGAATGCCCCTTAGAGGGGAAATGTCTTCAAAAGAACGTCAATTACCAAGCAACCGTTACAACAAACACAACAGAAGAAACATACGTAGGACTCTAGCAACAAATTTCAAAGAACGATACAGAAACCACAAATGCTCACTAAAACTACAGAAACGAAGAAATGAAACAGAACTATCTAAATACATATGGAAATTATAGGACGAAAAGAAACCTTATAGCATTAAGTGGAAAATAATTAAAAAGTGCCAACATTACAACAACATCACAAAAAAATGTAATCTATTCCTTAGCGAGAAATTTATAATCATTTGCAAAAAGCACTTATGTTCCTTAAATAGACGTAATGAATTAGCCAGCCCATGTCAACACAGAAACAAATTCACGCTTAGAAACTTTGTAACTTAATACTGCCAAATAGGTGTAAATTAACTTCTTTAAACTACCAGCAAAATTTAACTGTCATTCGTTCATTGTAACTTGCCTGACGAGTGTGGGCCTCTCTAAAAGATCATACGGAATCAGCTTGTAGCAACGAAACAATGAATTATTTAAGTCTTTAAATACTCATTTATTTTTATATAATGCTCCTGACAAAGTTGAGTACTTTTTTGAAAACATTTTTGATAAGTTTAATTAAGTATATATATACTATCAATTAATAATTAAATGATATACAAAAAAAACAACAAACAAACAATGGACTGAGAAAAAGAAGAGGATGTTATGAAACGAGAGCGGAATAACAATTACATGTGGCAACATTAAAGGTTAGATGTTGGAGGTTTAGGTACGCTGATTAATTTGTTGAAAATCGAGGTAATAATCAGATTCTTTTAAGATATTCATTAGCATCGAATGGAGTTTTTGTCTAAACTTCTTTTTGGGGGGATTTTTCACCGATTCTGGAATCACATTCCATACTTTAGCACCCACTCGTGAAAAAGCATTTTTTTGTACTTCTAGTCGTTCAAAGGCTAAACGTTCTTAAATATTTTCGGTATCTCAGCCTCAAATATTTTTAGTTTTACTGAATCTAGACTTTATAAATTATACATATACCGTATGTTGGTATAACTATACCTGAGAACTGCAATTTGGTAAATAAAAAACCTGTGATGTAAAATTTTTACCTACAAACTTTAGTCAAGAAGCCCAAGCAAACTTTTCCATAACACTGTGTGAATTATTTCATCATAAATAAATGTTCTACATCTCATCTCAGCCTCAGCATGTTCTTAATATGTTCTTCAATTCATAGTTGGCGATTTTCAGCCTCATGTTCTTATAAAAAAAAAACGTTCTTATAAAAAAAAGTGTGTACACAGTCTGTACAGCAGCCAACTACCCCAACGACTAAGTTATGTTTCATAAACTATAAAAATAAATTTTTCCTAATTTAAAAATGGTGCTCACAAACTAGGTAATGATTGTATTTGTTCAGTACTCATTAATAGTTTATTGTTAGAAACTTCTCGATGAACGTTGACATTTTGTTTGTCGCGCATAACTTTATGTGCACGTGGAATCCTATGCATAACTTCATTTGCACGTGGACTTAGGATGTAAATATGAACGTTGAATGTTTATACTTAGCGAACATTTGAAGCTAAAATCTACTGATAAAATGAACTTTAGCCTCAGCCCAAAAACAAGACATTCTTATACCAAAAAGGTATATTTTTAAAAAGTCTACGATTGTCTAGTCTCTTCTTTTGCTGTTTCTGCCTGTCATCAAACAAAGCAATCATTCAGTGTACGTTCTCGTTAAGCGTTTTTCACTGAGAAATACGGTAGACGTTTTTTTGTACGGTTATCTATCCGAACAGACATAGCTGGAATGCTACAGAATATAAATAGCAAAACAGTTCTTTAAAATGTTCATCAGCAGGATACCTAAATTGCATGCATATATGGACACATAAGTATTTTGTTTCAAACATATTTTGTTGCAGTCAAATTTCTCAATTAAGAGCACAAACACCGATTCTATAACGAATTCAAAATTATCCACTTATCACAGTAAAAAAAAAATAAAAAGTGGCTGCAATGTATTTTTGACTTGTATTTGATCTCTGCTTGTAGAAATAAGTTATTTTTTTTTATCTGCAGCAAAAAGATGTTGATAAAAAAGCAGTTCTAAATAGGAAGTTTTAAGTTTGACAGTTTCGAACATGAACGCAAAACAATGACAACTGTTTCTTTGAAAACGTTGTCGCAGTTCAGTTTTAATCATCGTATTGACTAAAAACTACTTGACCTGCCTGTGTCGAAATTATACACAACAACATTCAATAGCAACAACTCTTTGTTTTTATTTTGCAGATTGGATCTTCATTCAAACACAAACCGACACTTAGAATCATGTCTATTGTTGTATCTGATCCCCAGGAAGCTTTCAACAGCTTACAGATGTAAATCCTTGTAAAACATACATCAAACGGACACGTTTTTGTAAATGAATATGACCTTCCTAGAATTGTTAACGCTCGTGAACTTTAGACCTAGTTAATGATATATTTTAAACTTGAATGACATGTTTATTGGCTGAGTTGTTCCATATTCACAGTGGCAGGCAATTAACTAAAGACAATTCACCATAATAAAGGAAGTTTTGATAGTATCGACTGCTAAAATTTTAAATACGCTTTAAAATTTTGTCGATACTATACTATTATTTGATTTACGCGAGAAATTGAATTGTTTTTCGTCTTATTTAATGGTTTGTTTGTTTTGTCATGATTTCATAGTCAATAAAAACCACTTGGTTTCTGAGAATTGCTAATGAATTTATAAACAGGCGTGAATCTATTTCCTGGTTTTGGCAAACTCTAACAGGAAGCTCTGTCAAGAAAGTGAAACTTGTGTAAAACACAAGAAAAATACCCGAGAGCAGTTTTTCGGT
The DNA here is from genome assembly GCA_028564885.2 of Zoanthus sanctaehelenae. NCBI lineage: Eukaryota > Metazoa > Cnidaria > Anthozoa > Zoantharia > Zoanthidae > Zoanthus > Zoanthus sanctaehelenae. The sequence continues at coordinate 5,431 of JAOTRI020101953.1, forward strand.
TTGGACGCCCTATTTGGAAAAATTGTTATGTTTTTATTGTTTTAAAAATAGAATTACAAAATTGGAAAATTGAAATTGCGTAATGTTTCTCGCTTTCGTATTGGGCTTGAATTTTAATTACTACTGCAATTGCGTATGTAGATGTTTTTTTAAAAACTATCAAGTGCCAATAGATGACACAGTTTCTTAAAGCGTGTTTCAGATTCTTATTTTATATCAATGTGTTCTAAAAAAACATTTCTACTAGAATGACTACTGGTTTGTATTATATTTTCTCCTCTAATTCTCCCTTTGTGAGAAAGTTGAAAGAGTTGATTTACATATAAACTATTTTACATTGCGAAACATTTCATTCAGTGACTTCATGGTTGAGGTCCTTTAATGTTAAAGTTTTGAAAAAAACATTCTTATATAACGAAAATGTATAGACCTAGACTTGTTTTAAAAAAAAATATCCCAAAGTACGAAAATTGTGTTGTCGTCATTCCAATATATTTATTCACGTTAAAGCCTCGTGAGAAGAAAAATCACAACAAATAATTTCGCGCCAATTCGCTCAGTGTTTATTTTTTCAATGTATAGCAGTTGAAAACTTTCCGCTATCTTGTGATTGGTCATTAGAACAATTACTTGACCACATAAACATTGCACGACCAATCATAAGACTTATGTTCGGGTTGAGTGGGCGCGTGCAATGCACGCAATGAATGAATGAAAGCATGATTGCCAGCCACGACAACAGTTAGTTACGTTTGTTTTGGTGGGAGAAAGCAGTAACTAAAGTTATTGTGTGTGCAACTACGAAACAATCTAGAAAAGAACGTCCAATAAGAAAAATGTGGGACATGAATATAGTTAGTTCTTGTGAGTTACTAAAAGATCGACTCTATTTTGTTACTGTTTCGTGTAAACCGAAGAACAGTTCGGCTTTTCACTACTTTGGCGTGGATCTAAATTGGAGTTTCGATGGTTGTAAACTTCTCGACACACCTTACTTTGGTCCATCAAATCTGGCCGGTATTTATCGTTTCTGTTGTCTTGTGAACACCAAACTCCATGTAGTACCGAGCTCGAAAAAGATTGTAATCTACACTACTGCTCAAGAAGGTCTTACAGAGATGAAGAAGCGAACAAGGGCAGTATTTCTTTGCGGTACGTTCGCCATTTCACAACTCGACATGTCTGCTGAAGAGATTTACACAAAGATGGAACGAGAATTTAGACCGAATACGTTAGTGGCTTACTGCGATATGAACGGGAACGCTTCATACAATCTAAATGTTTTGGACAGCTTAAAAGCGTTTGAGAAAGCGAGTTCTCTGGGATTTTACAAATTCGAAGATTTTGACGTTAATATGTATGAGGAAGATGAACGAATTTTCGATTTAAACTGGATCGTCCCCGGAAAGATAGTCGCCCTAATGGATCCACAGAGAAGAAATACAACGAAAGCAAGTAGATTTAAAGTTTTAAGGAAGTATTTTAAGCAAAATGATGTCAGAACGGTCGTTCGCTTGAATAGAGACGACAACATGATCAAATACGGTTTGGTTTACGATGCCCGAAGTTTCACTGCTAACGGCTTTTCTCATCAAGATCTCTATTTCGAAGATGGTGGAATTCCCAGTAAGTCAATCGTAAAAAAGTTCACGAGATTGGTTGAACATTGCGATGGAGCGGTAGCTGTTCATTGTAGAGCTGGTTTAGGGCGAACGGGGACTTTGATCGGTTGTTATTTGATTAAACATTATAAATTCACGGCCGCAGAAGCCGTTGCGTGGCTTCGAATTTGCCGACCGGGAAGTGTATCGACGCTTCAACATTGCTTCCTAGAACACAAACAGGACATTATCAGACGAGGTTATCCTGAAGAAATCAAGTTAGAGGACGTTACCGAAGCTGTTAAGAAAAGTCTGAACATTATTTCTTATGGCGGGAAAATAGACGAAGTTATGACTTAGTAATGTTTTGAATATTTATCATGGTATAAAAATATCAGACAATGTCTGCGTTGGCGAGACAGCTGTTGTTGCCAAATAAGTAAAGTAATTTTACTTTGATCCTGTGAATTTTTGAAAGATAGAATAAGGTAGAACTGATGATTTCCTAACATGTTTCAAATCGGTAATTCTAAGAATAAGTTCTTGTATCATCTTTACTTATTTTCACATTGCAGCTAAGATAGTTGACTGGTTCTGGGTACGATTTCGTCCTCGTTTTAGTTGGAGAGTTGTTTCATAAAACTTTGCTTGCTACGACATCGAATTTGTTGTCCGTTATTTAAGTTATTTAAACGTTTTGTTCGGTTTTCAGGCAAGACCTTGCTGCCAAGCTTGATTTTCCTTTTGTTTAAATGCGGAAGTTGAACTTTATATTTTGAGGGTAAAGAGATAGTTTTTCTTGCTGGCAAGAAATTTATTTTGTGTCAAGAGTTAACAAAATTTATTTAAAATAACAATGTTTACTATTTTAAACAGTAGAATATTGTAAATAATTGAAAATCGGTTTATCTAATGTGTTCGAATTTGGAAAAAATGTTAAATTGTAGATAAATCAGAAGAAAGCCCTGTATTGAAAGAAAGTAATAAAGCGATTGTATGAGGAAAAAATAACGATTTCTTTATTATTTTAAACTATAAAGTCTACCGCTGTAATGTCCATTAAGCGCCTTTTTCTTTATAAATTAAAAACAAAGAATTGAAATTTATTTTATTATTAAGTTAGAGAAAATCAAAAAAAGAAAAAAATAGACTTAACGCAGTAAAATTCGCGTGCTGCTGCTTTGCCTATAAATATGTAAAAAGGCAATTCATAATTTTAAAAAGCAAAAACAGCTAATACAAACCGCGAACGTTAGTTTCAGACAAGTTTAAAAAGGCTAAATATTTACTTGTTGAATAGTTTTAAAAAGTTGAGACAATAAACACGGCGAATTTATACGAAATACTAGATTCATTGTCAGTTGAAATAAGATTGTACTAAGAATGAGTAGAATTACTAAATGTGTGAACTGGAAAGGTTTTTTGACACGTTTGTGCTTGGGTACAGTCTGTCTGAAAACGGCGTTAAAAGGAATTCTTGTTTCTTGTGAACAGGCGATTTAAGCTCACGGTCTGGCGTAAAAGGTTCTTTTAGATCTTTTTTGCAATTTATTTCATATAGTTACAGACTATGGCCTTTGAGCACTCGTCCTTTGCCATTGTAGTCACGTGGACACGGCGTGCACCGATATTAATTTGCAAGCCGGTAGCAACTCATCTTTTCTTGGAAGGTCACTGTATACAGTATAGCAGCAGTGGTACGGAGTGTAGTGGTTGTAGAATAGTAATAGCATTAACTATAAAACCTATAGTATTAGTATAGTAGTAGTAACAGTAGTGGTACTAGTATCAGCAGTAATAGCTATATGTATAGTATACCAGTAATAATTGTAGTAGTATAAATGTTAGTAGTGGTAGTTAAGTAGTATAGTAGTAGTAGTACTACTACGTAGTTGTAATAGTAATAGTAGTACGTAGTAGCAGTAGTAGTAATAGTACTGATAGTAGTAGTTGTATGTGCAATAGTTACTGGGGTTGTAGCTGTAGTAAAAAAAAGTAAAGAGAGCGTTTTTGAACACATATACCATCACTATCAGACCAGCTGTAATCTCTGTTTCCATGCTACATAAAACAATGCTAATCAGGTGGTTGAAAAGGCTCTAGCCGGCAGTCAAGACAGAGAATAAGCTTTGTCAACTCAGTGGTCAAAGGAATTTGTGTAGTTTTACTGAAAACTGTACCTGCAAAGTAGCAGGTAGATTCTAAGCCAGTTTTAGTGACAAGTGTCTTATTTTGAGAAGTTGCACATTTCGAGCTCACTGGGTAGCAAAAATAGTTTTCAATATTTTTTGGAAGTTTTTACATGCACGGGGTAACCATTTTTTGTCATTTCACCCGCAAGTAATGAGGTCAGTAATAAAAGTTTTTTTTTAAAAAAAAAATCAGTTACGTATATAATGAACAAGTATTGTTAATTACCTGTTGATGATTACCGGAATTTTACTTGATTTACAAAACAATTTGCTTCTTTTGTTTGTTTGCTTTAATTGCATTCCATCATTTGAATGTCAATAGAATATTCTATTGAAACGTTACCATAATACCGGTTTCTCATGCTGTTCGTTATAATTAAAGCGCCAAAATTTTGCGCCATAAACAAACGGTTAAATCAGATATTCAAAAGCAACTCCGTTTGTCATTGGCCGAAACAAGAAGCCATTAGCACTCTTGTTTCGAAACACATGAAAGAAAGATAATGTCCCAAACTTTATAAGAAGTTACCAATTGGACACAAACAGCAGTCCTAACACTGTCTAGACAAGACTATTCTATCTTCAAAATACTATAGTATCGGGAAATGTAGTCGAAAATTATCAGCACGCTTAAACTTTAAGCTTGAGAAAATTTCCACAAATTGGTTTGGAAAAGTAATATTTAAATACAGAAATGTTAAAGCTATGCATTGTATGTAGTTTAAAGGTAGGTGCGCTCCATCAATTGTCTTTCTTACTGCATAAGTTTCTATAAAATATTTCTTTCATTACTGTCATATTTCACTTGGTAAAATGAGAGGAACCTTATTATATTGAGAGTATAATGTAAATATAGATAAAATAATATATATAAATATCTAGTGACAACGTCCCTGTAAAGGGGCTTTCCAGTGAACCCCCTCTCCCCAACTGAAAGGAGACAAACCATGCGTTATGAATTTGCCCTAGGATCACGAATTATTCGGTAGACGCCGAGTCGGGGATTTGAACCCGGGTCTTCCGCATTCAAATCCCTATTTCTGAGAACTGTGTCACGCATTGCTTCCTAGTATTAGTATATTAACCGTTCCTTTGTTTTTTTTTTAAATTCTTAGAAATATTATTGTCTATCGACCTTTGGATCAACGTATCGAATTTTTATTTACGATTATAATTTAAAAAAAATTTTAATCCACTTAATAATCTCTCTAATTATCTTATCTGATTTCTTGTAAATCTAACTGTATGAAAATGATGGAGGTAAGTCAATTATGACAGTTTCCAAAGAACCTTTGTGCCATTTTTAATCTCATCAATTTTGTAAAAGTACTAATCGAAGTTGGAGCTAAAATATAATTCTATTGCTGCCAGAGTTAAACACTTTCATTTTAAATGGAAGAATAAAAGGGGTGTGTATTTAAAAACGTAACATAATTTGAAGAGTCCATTAATCACACCTATGTTTATCAACTTCAATTTCTTCGATCTGCCTCCGAGTTAATCAGTTTACTAAGATACGAGGGTCAAAAAGAGTTTTTAAAATTGGTTGCTGAAAATGTATATCTTAAAACCTAACCACCCTGAGAATTTGCAGGAAATCAATTTATCCCTACAACAAATAGAAAATGAATTGAGAGTAACAACAAACCAAATCGCATTGCTTGCTGTCACTAATCAGCAACAAGCGCAGATTTGATCATCTGGAACTTTGACAAAACAAACTCATTGCGCGTGCTGGGGTGCTTTTGTTTGCATTGCCGGATTGAAACTTGAGTGGAAGGAAAAAAGTTATTTGGCAGAGTGCGATACATTCGTTATTTTAGCTCAAACGCTGCCTAAAATAAAAAAAAGGCTCGGCTCTGGAATGTTACCAATTGTGAGTGTGCGTGTACATGTCGTGTTCCGCAATAAGGACCTGAAACACTGCTACATGCATAAAAACTACAGACTGATTTTTAGAAATAAAAAGCCAAAACTTCAGTTAAATTCTAAATTACAGAACTTTATTAACTAGTTAATGCTTTTGTTAACAGTAACGTTTTTCATACATAAAGTAATCTTGTTTTAAATGGTCATATAAAATTCTTCATACACTCAATAATAAACTAAAGAATTATACACTTAATTCCAACATGTTTCTTAGCCTTGCCAATAATCTCGACGTCAAATAATCATAGCATTTGTAATCAGTAAACAAATCAAAGTAAACACCCTGGAGCAACACCAATACGAATTATTTTGATGTCAAACTTGCATATTATATATTGGGTGCCAACACTGATTGAGCAACTAAACTGAACTTAAGCTGATTCTGAATCTTCAGCGAACTGAATTTTTTTAGTCCTATGATTCTTAAAAACTTGATTCTTATTTTGATTGCTTTTTGGCAACTGTGTGTGTCTGAGTGCATTCTATAAGTGGCTTGCGCGATCGCTATGCGCTCAAGATATGATTATCGGCATGAAAAACATCGATATCTTTTTAAACCATGGAAAAAATTGTCCTCGTATATAAAAATATCACCATATGTTATTGTATTAGCTCTGGTCTCCGCGCATTTGTGCTTTTACATACATATTTTCAAGTTTATTCTAAGTAAACTTTAACTTTTATGGAAACTTCTGGTTTTGGAAATCTGCCACTATTTCATCATTGTGGTCGCTACGCTATATGGAGGGCGGAAGCAAAATGTTTGGCAAGGGTGATGGGTTCAAAATCACCGTGGAAATGTCAAAATAGAGAGCTTAAGCACCAAGATGTCTGCTCTCAGAGGGCAATCCGGGAAGGAAACTGTGAGCAGATGTCTCGCGCTGTCAGTAAAATAATTGTTTTAACAGTAACTTCTGCTCTAGGTTCATACTGTATGTGTAGTGTTAAAGTTTGAAAGTTAAAGTTTGTTTACAAGTACGTTCTTCAGAGTTGGTTTTCGCGTCTTTTGATTTGTGTGCGTCTATCGTAATGCGCGCGTTGCTTAAGTTCGCGCCAAAAACGCTATTCTCGATCCAATCCATGCAGAAAAAATAGACCTCCATTGTGAATAAATGTTTTGATGCTTTAAAAGCTTGTCAATGTCTTGTTTTCCGATCGGATATCATTAAGGTATTATGCAGAAATAAGAACAGAGTGCACGCGATCTTTTCAGTGATAGAACCCGTGACACGCAATTCTTTTAGCACAGAAGTTCTTTGAAAACACGAACCAAAGGTGACTTTTTCTTCCACTTCCTGAAAACAACAAAAAATTAAAACTACTAAAATACGTATTACGTGTAACCATTCTTACTAAAATTTAAAGGTCACGAATTTATATTATTCATGCAGTGACCAAAATTAGAGGCCATAACATACGAGCGCGCACTTTCCCAGCAAACTTCTTGATTGTAGGGAACAACTTTCGTTTGAAATCTTGTCTTCTCGACTGGAGTTTGCCTAAATTCTTGTACTGGTACTCAGATCTAAAGATCTTTATCACTGGGCCCGCTGTAATCAAAGTGTTATGGAAAAGGGCCATTCCTAATGATATTACCCGGTTTGGCTTTCTCTGAATATGAAGTTCGTTTTAAGGCATTCGCATTTTTGATTAAAATATCCTCATCCAGAAGATTGTGAGAATGCTATGACGACTCATTTAAATGTGGTTTCTAAATGCACTTTTTCTTTTCCGAGGACAATATCTCTATATTTCCTAAGTACCATTATTGAGATATTTAATAAAAATAATTAGAACCTTTGTTATTACTGGCTTACTATAAGCCGTATAAGTATTCCAGCCATGCAGCCAGCACCTATCTATTTATTAAGGTTTGTGTGCATGAACATAAATTATTTTTTTTACTCTGAGGGTAAATAATAGCTATTGTTGACATTGGTCAATTTTGTAATTAATGAATTCAGTTTTACCATGTAGGTAGACTCCTGCTTAGAACCATTTATAATCAGAAATAAGACTTGCATAAAAAAATCTTGGCAAATTCATGTTTTAAACTAAAATGTAATTGTCTTCACTGTTTTTTATAGGTTCCATCATCTACCAAGTCTTGCAGTTGTGGTCACGTGTTTTCTCGTGAGCCAGTGCGTATTGCTGGTAAGCGTTTTTCAGGTAAGAATCAATGGCTTACATCGTTGCCTTGGTAAGATCTGTGCCTTCCGAGCACAAAGTCCTAGGATAAAATGAGAGTATAGCCGTTGTCAATAAATCGTGGTCAGATAGGGTGAGAGGCGTTGTGTAACACCAATAGGTGGCTTTTACCTGACATCAGAATTTTGATGATTTCTTTTGTTTAGGGCACCGATATAGCCGCTTTGTCTTATATTTTTTGTATCTCTTGGGAATGGGTGAAACCCAAGAATATACCCAATGAAATACATTCAATATATAATGGTAAATGATATGACTGAGTGAGATTAGTTCAGTCCGATCATGCGAGTGATCGGACGACAGCGAAGCCTAAGTCTGTTAATTATCAGTATGATTACACACCGGAAATCCTCCTACCGCTTACTTATACTGTGCCGAGGCCGTTGGTAGCTGACACGGTCTTAGCTTAGAATGCAGCAATATCAGCCGAGGTTACGTTTCAGGTGCCGCAAAACCGACATGGGCTCTGTCCATGCCGAGTGGCCAGCGATCTACTAACGATAAGATCCGAGACTAAACACGGACTAAACAAATGTAACAGAACTCTAAGCCAGGCACGGTAATAACCATGAGGTTAGGGAATTAATGAAACCTTCACTTTTTTCTAGGCGGACGTGGTTGGCGCAGTTGGTAAGATCTCTGCTTTCCAACCACAAGGTCCCGAGTTCGATTCCCGGCACTTTGCCGAAATTCGAATATT
>JAOTRI020101964.1:0-14059 GCA_028564885.2 Zoanthus sanctaehelenae
ATACAGTTTTTAAGTACTCAGTACAGGTGTGAAAGGCTTTCAATAAGGGAGGCATGAGGTATGCCTTGACAGGTATGGGGAAGCGTCTCTCCTATATTTTTTATCTGCACAGTGCGAACGTAAAACAGGCGGAACACTAGACGAAAACAGCCCGGCGCTACTTTCGCCGCGAAAAATTTAAGCGTATTCAGCTCATGTGGTTGTTCACCGCACACTGAGAGCTGTAATCGACATAAATTAGCCAACATCCTCGATCCACAGACGGCGCCATTTGTGATTCATTGTCGAATTAAACTTGCGTACTCACAATAAATGGTTATTGGCGCCAGCGCTGTCCGATCAGTCTTCGCACACTAGGAGAAACTTCGTGCGAAAAGTGCGCGGCAAAAAAAATATCAAACATGTTTTTAAAATATTGAGCGCTGTTGTTGCAGCTGCAAGTGCGCTTGAAAACTCACTCCGCATACCTGGCGAATTCTTCGAGGCGAATTTGGCGCCGCACTGTTTTCGCTTAGTGTGCGGCCTGCTTCACTTACTACTTCAGTAAGTTATAACATTTTTCGCTTTGTTTATAAACCTATGCGTTAGAATAGAAAGTACTAATCAAGAGGAGATACTTCCCAAAAGTTCAAAATCATTTACAAGAACAGAGTTACGGATACTTTAATCGTTTGCACAATTTATTTGATTATTACTAGTCTCTAATATAGATAGTTGATAATAATTAGTAAAAACAATGGGATATAGTTTTTAGTTTTTCTAGAAAATTCCGTGATTTCTAGATGCCATACCACCATAACCACCGAATAATTGTGAAGACGTTTTAAATAAACAAACGAAAGTTATCACTCTTAAGTGTTATTTTACGTTAAAACTAATACTATTGTACAAGAATTTTCAGATTTGGACATAAAAAATCCCTTTTTACAGTTTAAAGCCTGAATTGACACCTTCGCTTTCTCAGCAAGAAAAAAAACAAGAAAGTCCCAGGTAAATTATTTTTACAAACTATAATGAAATTATGAGCTTTTAAAAAAAATAGCTGGTAAAGCTCTGTATGATATTATGTCATTTGCTAGTTACTCAAACCAATCTTTGTATCGGAAAAGCTCACATCGATACAGAGTCTGTTGCAGCACGCAATGGTTGTCGGGTAAATTCAGTTCCTTGTCGGTCTGGGTGCGTACAGTGAATCTCAGGTTGATGTTATCTCGGTTGTTATTCTGCGGAATAGAAAGTAAGCAAAAGTGATTTACATCTACAAATGATCAGAACATAATAAATAAATAATAAAGACTTTATTTAGGTATCAAGTCTTTCTAGCCGGCCAAAGGCCTACTTACTAATTGGAAACACCATCTTTACTACTCTAGGGTGGTAAAGATTACGTCACACAAACACACACAGATATAATCCACGAGGGCCTGAGGTTTAACGTCCCTATCCGAGAAGACGCGAAAGTCTAGCCATTTGCAGATGTTAGAGCAAAGGCTGCGCTTTCTCCTCAATTATTTTAAGAACATGAGTGTTGGTCCGGCCGGGAATCGAACCCGAGCCTCCCGCACGATAGACTGGCACCTTACCAATTGGGCTAACCAGACGGCACTATTAATCCTAAAACTAAATCAGCAAGAACATCTCTATTTAGAGATTCGTACTTTATAAGAATCTGCAACATATGGAACACTATTCCTGATAATATGAGAAAACAGGAAAACCTTCAAACCTTTTCAAAAAAATTACTCTTTTTTCTTTGTGAGGTTAAAAAATGCCTTTGAACAAGATAACATCCGTTCCTATAAACTGATTTTTGTAAAATATCGTCGTCCTAATACATCAACCAGTTGTAGTTAACATTTCTTTACCATTTATATTCATCAAATTTTTTTCTTGTAGCAAGGGCGCATGTAAGTGGGTTGAGTTTCAATATATATGGGGATAAGGATACGTAATTTACATAGGAGGGGACTTAAAGTCCTATTGTAAATCTACCTGCCTTAGGCTAATTAGTTGCCGGGTATTCTATTGCTGTGCCGCTGTTTAAGAAATTATAACTGTTGTGAATCTTTACATAGGCAAAAGTGATAAAATGTGTAAACCCTCTAGATGGACTTGCGACCGGCAACATGAAGGCAACACAGAAACGTAAAGACGCAGACACACGCTGCAACATTTCATGCAATATTGCGCCCAACAGGGTTGTTTCAGCGTGTGTCCACCGGTTAATTTTGTTGCATGCAAAATTGTCGCAACAAAACTGAAGTCAATTGCGCTCTAGTTTTGCAACATTGCGCGCAACAAGTTTTATGTTTTCTAATGAACTGTTGTTGGACGCCATTTGATTGTTGTGATGCTGGGTAAGCACGCTGCGCTATCACGAGCAATGTTGCGTGATTTTGTCGCACCGTGTTGTACACCTCCACAACATTTGCGCGCAATGTTGCATGAAATGTTGCACTGTGTATAAGCACCTTAAAGACCCCTCGGAAAATACTCTCTGTATTTGATTGGTTAAAACCGCTGGCCTGAACAATAGTTTTGCTGCAAATCCCCTGAGAATAATTAAGCAGAATTAGTTTTCTCCTTAAAGTTAGACATTGGAGTATTTCCCAAAACATACAATCGATGTCCTTTTTCGTGGGATCTAATCAGTTGTTCACGATATTCACGTCTGACGTTATGATGCGATCTTCACGATTATGGACGCCGTGAAAAGCAATTCTAAACGAGAAGTCTGAAAAATTTCAGACTTCAAAGGGACCGTTGAAAAACAATTTAAATACTTCCGTTGAAGTTTGGCTTGTTTCGAGGCTTCTCCTTCGCAGTTGCTTTTAAAGATTCCTATCAGTATCGCCGTACAGCTAACATTTTGGTCTGGGTGAAAGACGTAATATGTAGAATCACCGGCTCAGAATTAACGCGCGAAAAAAAAATTGCTGTGTCACTCCGCCAATATAGAATATATTTTCTCCAAACTAGGAAGCAATATAATGAAGAATCACCGGCTCAGAAACGCAATTAGTCTATATAATTGCGAAGATCAAAACCATAACGTCATTGAATATAACCGCTATACAAATCATATCGTTGACATTCACGATTCTTGGTTGATTCTCAGGCAGTATTAAAGTCAGAATGACGTTGCCTATTATAAGTTTCATTAGAAACTCCAAAGTTGAAGCTTAAATAGGTCTTCTACCCCATTTTGACAAGTGTGTTAAGATGGCGAACGAAAGCGATAAGACAAGCGAGAGCTATTTCACTGGTAACGGATTCGTGGATCTCAAAAAATATTTGAGCGAAGTCTCAAGTGAAACTTCAAAAGAAGAAAAAAAAATGATTTAATGAATGAATTTCGCGCGATATGTGAATTAGGTAGATCTAAAAATAGCCCTCCCCCCTAAAAATAAGGCAGGACAAATACAATGCTCGTCTCAAGTTTTTACATAATGGGCTTCTGGTTTCGAATAACAGTATCTAGCTTTAAACGAAAAAGCAATAATGGGACAATTTGATTTTGCGGTATTTACTGAATAGTCAAAACTCGCCATATACCAGTTATTAAAGGAAGCGCGTGTGCTAAAATTGGAAAAATACATTTTTGTTTTTTGAAAGTATATTTTATCTTTACAAAGCATTTTAGTAAATACCATAACAACTATCCCCTCAGGGTCCAACCTAGTAGCTATAGATGACAAGACCAACGCTTCGCTACCATCCCTTAATGCATAAATTTTGTTCTTACCCTCGAAAGCAGGTCCAATGTCGTTCTAGAAAGCGTTAAAAGAATCCTTGTAAACTTTAAGTCCGTCTCCTAGCGTTCCATCCGGGGTAACGGCAGCTTCTAGTAGCGATGCAGCATCTGAACCTCCATTAACCATAAAGTGTGCCACCGTCTTTGGCAACGAAGGAGGATTTCCTGGCACGTTTCCCTCCCTTCAAGAAGTAAAGAATTTTAGCATCTCCATTAATATTTCTAGAAGTACCTGAATAACTTTAGTAATTTCAATTTATGAAATCAACCAAATAGCAAAAGCATGTTTCTTTTTAAAACGCTGAGGCACGAAAATTAAGGGCGTGTCTATACGTTCTGGGAGCTTATAGTTTCATCAAAGGAACAAAACTATGCATACGCGTCTTGTACATTGCATGTCTTTCTATTTGTTAAGTCTGTATTTAAGTTTAAGTTCAAGTTTATTGATTTTGTTAGCAATTTAAGTATTCAAATTTACATGACACATAGTCAAATTATCGGCAGGAAAACCCAAAAGAAGTTGAAAACGTATTTACATGGGTCACCTTATATAAATATTAAATTAGCTAAAAACAGACAACAACTTGTCGGGCAGGACAAATAAACTAAGTATCAAGAGATTTGAAAATTAAATTAGAACTATATTGTTCAATGTACTGCGAAGAATAAAATCCAAAACGAAAAAAGTGACGTGATGTGAGTGTGCTTGCAATAAAAAAGAAAAAAATACTAGCAAGTGAAAGGACAATGCGGTATGCTATTTTCCCAATTGTATTTCTATGGAATGAAAAATACTAGTCTGGCTATCTTTTATGGAGTTTATATAATACTATGAATAAGTTGAAAATAGCCTTATCTCGCAATGCCAAAAATGAAATTGGTATCCGGATTACTCTTAAAATGTTTCCATTTCGGACATTCTCATCATTTTCATCAAAATCTTTCTATAAGCTGAGTTATGTTGTACAGATAAACCCACAATTTCGAGCATATCTTTGCTTTTAACTTCAATAGGGCCATAGCACCCACTCAATGGCCTTATAAACGGTTTTTAAAAAAGATAACAAAACCCTAAACAATTAATTTGTACAGCTTTTTTCACTTTCGCAACTGCCTAAACTTTAGCGTATACGTAACCACGGTCACCATTTGTAACGCTAACTTAACTTTGAGACTGATTTGAGTTCTTACTACGAATGTAAGCTTATAAAGCTTAATTCTTTAGTTAATCTATGTAGCTGACACTTCGTTCGGTTTCCGAGGTGTCGAGCAGTCCTTTCAATAAGCGTCGACAGCCGACGAAAGCTGTCGGCCACTTGGGAAAAAGTCTTAAACCGTGCTCGGCTACTTTCATGCCTTGCGAAATGTTATTATGTGGGGAATCTTCCGAATTCTACTGGACAGGTGTTAATCGGTGGCTGGCTGTTTCTCCATTTATGGTCTCCTACTCTTAAATTTATTGAAAGAACTGGTTGAGCGGATGAGAGTCTTTGACTCCCCCTGGACGGGACACTAATCCACCTCAGCTTAGCTCCTAGTAAACGCTGGTACTCATTTATCTACCCCGAAGCAACGGAAAGCTGAGTCGGCTTAGGCGGAAAAGAAGGTCACACAAATAATCGAATCGAACTGGGGACCTTGTGGCTGGAAAGGAGAGATCTTATAAATGAGCAATTCCACGTCCTCCCGTCTTGACATAAACGTGACTCATTTGTCCTAAATATATGGGTCTTCATAATTTTTTAAATCATTCAGTTTTGTAAAATGTTGAAGAGAAAAATTAAATCTTTTACTGGAAATAAATATTGAAACTTAGTACGTTTCGACCATAAACTATGGCCTTCATCAGCTAGTGCTGAGGGTCATGTGATCTTGACAGATCACATGACAGGCGACGAGGAAAACGCTTCAGTACCCGGTCCCATGTGTTGGACAAACTAAACCGGAGCCCTCCTTTGCGGTAGAGTAACGGTGAACTTTGAATGTTTCACATTTATAATTCAAAGGAGCTTGATAACTAAGAAATGTTTACTTATAACGCAGAAAAAGAACAACCACAAAGGTCTCCAGTTCGATCCCGGCACTTCGCCGAGAATTGAATATTCGTGAGGCCTTCTTTTCTGTCTATGCCAACTCAGCTTTCTATCCTTCCGGGGTAGGTAATTAATGAGTATCAGCGTTTTCTGGGAGCTAACCTACGATGGATTAGTGTCCTATCCATGGGGAGTCAAACACCCTCATCCGCTTAACACTACGGAAACCAGAGATAAGCGCCTGCTCCATGGGCCACTAGCTTAGCAGAAAAAGCAGCAATAATTATAAGAATCCAACAAATTTTTTATTTTATGAATTCCTGTTCCAGTATAGGCACAAACAAACACACCCCAAGAAATGTTATGAAACAATTAATGTAGATAGTAAGCGCGTTTTGATTGGTCAAAGAGTGTGTTTTCATATAGCCATGAAGCAAAAAAGTGACGTACGCAATTCTCTAATTGGCTTTCTCGAAGATGTGAAAATTTTCTGTTTCACAAAAGAAGTAAGATATATACAAAATCATTTCATATATCTTTTTTCTCACATTTAAGTCCAAAAATTAACAATTTTGTAATACACATTTTCCGGAATCCATATTTTGCAAGAATGTTTGCAAAAATTCGAGTGTATCGAATTTCACTGATCTGTTGTTGAATTCTCCCAAACGTTCGTCTCCGTTTTCACCTGATTTTGCTGGTACAGAGAACGTGTTTTAATTCTTAATGAAAGAAAAATCCGAAAAAAACTTTTGAAGGGCTCCAAATTGCGACCGATATGCTCGCATTTGCGACTAATTTTTTACTTTTTTGACCAAAACTTAAACAGCGTTTGCGTTTTGGTGACCAATATCACCAATATATTGACAAATTTGGTGACCAATATCACCAGTATATTGACCATTTTGGTGACCAATATCACCAATATCTTGACCATTTTGGTGACCAATATTTATCTCCGACAACTAAACTAAATCAGAAATTGTTTCCAGAACTACCTTACCACTACTTTTCAACTTTTAAAAATTTTGCAACTAAAATTTAGCAACCAGTCGAAAAAATGCTACCACGAAACTTTGCTAACTTTGAGCCCAGTTTCAGACTTCAGCCACGTGAGCTTGCTATAAAGGCACAACTGGGAGAGTAGGTCATCATTTTAAATGGGTCTAACGTGGACTATATCGACTATCTGAAGTAAACTCTAATAATTATGGAAGTCGATTATATCTCTAAGAATGATTTAAAACTGGTTTATCAGGCCACCAGAGTTGAAAATATAGGTTGCGAGACGGCGAGACTAGAGTTCTGTTGTGCGAGTCCGAGACATTTTGACTTTTTACGTTGCGAACCCGAGACTTTTACTTTTAAATAATTGAAATGTAAGGACGCGAAACGTAAGCTTTTGAACAAGGATAAAATCATATTAAGGTGTTTGTGTACAAGAGCCCTTAATTGTGTAATAAAAGCTAATACTAAAAAAAGACTTGTGAGGCTTATAAAATTCTTCTAAAATTTTGCGAGACTCAAATGTTTGCCACCCCTTATACTAAATTTACCAAGAATAAAACTGAGTTTTCCACAAAGCTTTGTTTGCTATAGAACTTCTGCTCTTTCTCTATGGTTTAAGAGTTCAGCCATTTCCAAACTTCACTTGCTTACCCATGACACTGACACATTATATTCCAATAAAAGTTTAGAATTTTCTTGTGTTTACCATACTTATCAAGCTTAAAAAAGCTGCAAGATTGGTTTATTACAAATCAGCTGACACCTCAAATTGAAAGAAATAAATTCTTTAAATGTTATATACATATTTCTGTTCGTATAAATAAAAAATTAAGTATTAAAAAATATATATATATTAAATAGGTCAGTGCACTATTAAATTGACTGCAAGTATCAAGAAAATCCCATATTTGACCGGCTACGGGTTACCGAAAATATAATTTAGAGACAACATATTTTTTACCAAAGAAGACCACAATACCAATTACAAATCTTTGTTACAACCTTTTGTTTCCTTTCAATAAGAATTGATTGATCAGTTATATAAACAGATCTCTTGTAACGAACTAAATGTAAGTTCAATTCAAGACACGACAGGCTGTTCATCGTTGTCACACTCACAAAAGTGCAATTCCGCAAAATGTACCAGGCATTCCTAGTGCCGGTAATACTTTCAATTTTCCTTATAGTTATACAACTGAAGAAAGTCATGAACAATATTTAACCATTTTGATGTGAGATTTCAACAACTATCTAATATATGTCACAACGTATATCATATCGTTTGTAAATTATGTAAAAATAAAGCTTTAAAAACTCTTCACTCTTATAAAATACGATTAAACAAGATTATGTTCAAGATACGAATTATTTTACACTGAAGCGTTCAAAAAAGACTTATTACTAGGAAAAATTTGGACACAAATTCAAGTTCAGAAAATTATGAAATGTTTTAAACAAAGTTGTATATCAAATTGCATCAACTGAACTAATTCTCGTTTCTTTTCTGTTTACTTTGTAAGCCGACAAATGCCATTATGAACATCAAAGAATCGTGAAGAGAAAGAGCGCTTTTTACGTACGAATCGTGAAGATAAATAGCGCTTTATACGTACGAATCGTGAAGATAAAGAGCGCTTTTTACGTACGAATCGTGAAGATAAAGAGCGCTTTTTACGTACGAATCGTGAAGATAAAGAGCGCATTTTACGTTATCGAGATCATCTCGCAAAGGTGAGAGACTAATTTTAATGACTTTTCTCTTGGCCTTCGGAAGACTGCAGTAAAGATTCACCGCTGAAAGATAAAAAAGATGAGCATAAATGATTGTTCAGTTAACAAAATGCAGAAAACAAGAAATGGAAAGGGAACAAAAACTTTTTGTCTTAAAAAACCGGATGGTGTATTTTGCAGAATGTAGAATGCAGAATGCGACTACAGCATATTTGGTCAGCGGAAAAATGTTGAACATCTACTTTTCTGTAACCGCTGCCATAAAATTGCTGCATTTGTGCAAAATGAGAAATTTTAGTGTTAAATATAGGGCATAAACGTCCTTCCGCTGAGCTTGTAAACTAGGAACGAGTTCTGCATTCAGCATTTTGCATTGTGAAAATAAAAATGCGACTACGGTATATTTGGTCAGCGGAAATTGTTGAGCACCAACTTTTCTGTAACCATTGCCAATTTTTAGCGAGTTTACGCATTCTAATAATTGTATTCATCTTTGTAGTTGAGGAAGAGCGAAGCTTTATGCTCAAAACGTCTCTATATTTTAAATAAGCGCCAAACCGAATTTTCAACCCTTTAAATACCAAATAATTTGGTAAATATATTTAAATTATCCAGGGCCACGTTGTTCAAAGGCTGGTTAAGTTTAACCCTGGGTTAAGCAAAAATTAAACAAGAAATTCTTCTTTTAGAAAAGGTAAACGGTTATTTATGAAGACTGTTTGGATTTTTCTTTGAAAAGTCTTGTTAATCCCAAAATTACAGCTAAAATCTCTCTCTTTGTAAGATTGGAAACACGATCGTGGGTTAAACATTTAACCCTGGGTTAGTGCTAACCGGCTTTTGAACAACTGGGCCCAGGACATTCAATTCTAACCAGTTGTTGTCTCTTGTTGCTAGTTGCCGCGTTGGTTTTGCTGGATATGTATCATGTTCCCGTCAATGGAAACTTGGTCTTTTGCAGTTTTCCATTTCTTATCGAAGTCTTCACTTGGTTTATTGTCGTTATGGTCTTTCTTACTACTTCTCTGTTTATTGTGCCCCAGCTTTTCTTCTACAACAAGTGAACAGTAAAATGACAAGGACATAATAAACTTTTTTCATGGAAGAAATATTCTTTTGTTTTACAGGCGCGTAGCGTCATACACGCATATACGCACGTGCGTACTAGAAATGAGCAGAAAATTTTGAAACGCAAGCAAAATCTCGTGAAGAAAACATCTCCTTGATTGAATTCTAAAAACTAAAACGAAAGCTATAGCCTGTTTTAACGCTGCTGAGCGCCAGCTTTAGGATCTACAACCAAAAGAATGTTTTGTTCGCGCCATGTTTGCACAAAATAAGAGCAAGACTCTTTGTTCTTACTTTGTATTCACACAACTATTTTGAACAAGAAGTAAAAAACGAAGTAGTTTTCGCTCAGTTTCCTTTGGTTTCTTCATGATATGTACTTGTGCGTACTTGAAAACATGACCACGCTACGAGCTTGCTTCAAATTTGCCCGTTAAGCCTCGCGAACAATCTAAAATCAAAAGAATATGTTACCCAAAATGAGGCTTAAGGCCAAATTTGTATGCAAAGAAAATTGTTAACAAAGGACCTACAAATCAGCTGAGAAACAAGTCGTGAAAAATAAATATGTGATCAGCAGACATTAAGATAAACTAATAGGAATCCCAGATTATAATGTTCGTTCGACATAATGGTGTTGAAAACTCGACACCTGTTAAGTAAAGTATTTTTTTCGTCATTAAAATATATTATTCATTTAAAATGGTTTTCCCCCTTTCCCAAAAATCGAGAATATTTACGCTTGTAAAAGCGCAGGGATTCCATGTTCACCACAGGCAACCCAAGGTTAAGGTTGCGTTCTCTTAATGTCGAACGAAATAATTTGGGGCATTAAAACTGTTGTCCTGCAAACAAATAAGAAAATTAGTTTTGTCAGCTAGATGCGAGGCTTTTTTAGTCTTTTTCGAGGCGAAAAGCGACACTGGTAAAAACTTACTGTTTTATGCCCGCTAGTGAATTGAACTTGTGAAGGCTACGCGTAACGACTACAAAATTGATTCAATCTCGGTGAACTTTGAGAGAGTGATTTCTGCCTGAAATTATTCCTAATTCTATTCTTATTTCCAGCAGTTCAAATTGAAGAAAAAAACATAAAATAAATAATAAAGGCATTGCAAAACGACACGCCAAGCATTTTATGATACTTCTTGTGTTTTGACTTGTGTAGCTATGTTGAACTACGAGTTTTAATAAAGTCCCTACATCATCATCATCACCATCATAATAATAACTTTATTACAGCATATCCATCAATAAATTGCTCTTCATCTGCAATATCTAAATTGTGGTTACTCAGAATTCAATAAATGTTTCCTAGCACTTCGACAGAATGTATTGTATTGCTTAATGTTCCTCAGGAAGCTGGTTGAATATAGATGCGGCTGAGTGCTGGAAAGCTCCTGACTCCTTAGGAACAAAGAAGATTGGCGCAATGGATGACCTTAGGGTGTAAGCACTAACACTATGCAATTGTAGTTTAAGATAATCAGGAAACGTATGGTCATAGAGCAATTTATGCGCCAGTTTTAATATATTCAGTTCAACGTTCTTATTAACTTGGAGCCAGTTCAACTTAACGACATCTTCAACTCCCGCAAATCTCCTTACAACGAACCCGGCGCATATTCAGAACCTCAACCTAAGATCGTTTTAAAATGTTCTTAAATTTTTGCCAGTTTAAGCCTTGTTGTTCTTACAAAGTTGCTCTTTTAAAAAATGCGCGTAGTGCTGTATTAATTTTTAAAATGTCTACGAATAATACTTAGAGGGATTTTTACAAGTTCGAAAATTACAACTTTTTATTATGTTCAAGCCTGTCTGTTATTATGGTAAGCAACAGTAATTTAATTGAAAACATACCATTCTTTTTGTTTATCAATTATTCAGTGAACTTTTACTGAGATAAAAATATGGGCTTATCAGCGAAAAGGTTAAAAATTCAATAGTGTTTAAACTATATTCAGCCCTACTAAACAAAAATTAACAGGTTTATACACTTTAAGCACCATTACTGCGACTAGAGTTACAGCAGGCGAAATGATTGGAAGATGTTGGACCAATATTTGGCTCAATATAATAGCACTTACTAATGAAAAGAGTGTTTGGATAAAACGGCTATTTCCCTGGTAACAAATTTGTCAGAAAATAATCGTCGAAATTAACATTTTTGAATGTTTTAAGAAATTTTTACCAAAATAGATATTGGGTTTTGGGACAATAAAAACGAATTTTGACATTGTAATTGACCTCCTTTAAGTGGTATTTCTTGCAGAAAGTGGCCATGATGTTAGTCCTGTCCACTAAAAATGTTAACAAAAACCCAACCTGAAGCAAGTTGATCATTGACATCTTGTGTTGCTTTGTTTATGGCTCTTTTTGTTTCATCTTCATCCAACACTTTAGCCAGCTCGATAGCTTGTTCATAGGACTTAAGAGCATCTTCCAAGTAACCAAGTCTTACTGAAACAGAACAGAAAACATAGAGGCACTAAATTAACTGTCGACAACACACAATAACAATATTAATAAAAACTTCTCAGTATTCTTATAAAAACACATTTTATGATATTGTTAAAACCATGATCCATAAAAAAATCTTAAACTCGGTTTCTCAATATTGCCGAGATTCTAATATTTGTGACGCTTATGTCCGCTTAACACTACGGAGATAAACGCCGACCGCATGGGCCACTCGGCTCGTAAAGGATTTATCTTTTATTAAATATAGAGCAAAGCTTGTGTTTACCTTCAGCTTTTGCTAAAAGGAGAAATGCATTAAGCCCCCAGCTTATATCATTTGCCTCCTGTGCTGCAGCAATTGACCGCTGGCCAAAAAGTTTTGCTTCATCACTGTTCTTCAACTCCAAGTGAGCTCTCCCTATTTCGTGGAGCAGCCAAGCCTGTTCAGGTGCTGATTTCGTAGGTGGTAGCTTCTTTGTTAATGAGACAACAGCAGCTTCATAGTCACCTAATTTGAAATATGTGCCCCCAAGGTGCCCGTACGCTCGGGACATTCCCTCTCTGTTTTCCCTAAGACAGACAACAACACCATGCGATTTGAATAAATTTTCAGACTTGCATATACACAAAAACACGCGACGCACTTAACGACAGAAAAGATTTTGAGGAACTGTTAAATGATGGAACACGATGGGCTTCATTAGTGAAGAAGTTTAAATAAGACGCTCGAGCAGCGCTCACTACCGCTAACTTTGGTTCCCGGTGCCTCTGCTCCTCTCACAACACGATTGAGCAAGAAATGAACCTTGTGAGTCAAGCTGGCGCCGCAAGGAGTTATGGGATACACATTTTGTCTGGACGACAAAAACACGGAAAACAAACCGACTTGGCTTGACACAGGTTAACCAGAAAAAAAGGTTAATTTCCAGCCCAAGCCTTTTTCGGTTATTTGAAGGCAGTTTTCCCAGTTGTTTAGTTTGTAATTATCTTAAGCATTATAAAAGACTGCAACTTTAAATACTCAGTATTTTAAACAATAATCAGCTGTTAATATTCCCCTTTAAAACTGATTATAATAATTTAACTCTCCTGCCCCAATCCTCCCCAAGGTTAAACTAGGCGAATATTTGGTGACATCATTATTTACATTTTGCCCATTAACATACAACTCTAGGTAACTAACGAACCATGATAAATAAGATTTAAGTGTAAAACTTGAAAAAGCTTTTACAACTACTAAAAAGATAAAAATAACGACGCAACTCAAGCAGTTTTGAAGACGATATGGCCGTTCCAAAATACTTAAAACAGGTGGGTGACAAAACCTTTGTTGAGCCATACACACGCACTCTCTCCATTAGACCACATGAACAGCGTTTAGCATATCGATCACTCTCATATTTTCAGAAGTTTCTTTTACCATGAAATCTCAATATATAGTGTTACAGATAGCACATATGTGCTCGTAACTAACTTGAAACCACGTTATAGGGCACTATGGCCACGTTGGTAGTGGGCTTTACCCCTAAATCTACAATAAAAATTTGGAGACTGATTGCTAGCAGCCATGGACAGCTGTTTCGGCCTTTTTAGGCCTCATCAGGATGGCATAGCTAGCAAACATGCTCAGGTTCCCATAAAGAACATATGTTGTAGTAAAAGCGTAATGCTCGTGGTATGTAGCTATGAAGATAAGCATCAAGTGTAGATAGCACAAATGTGGTACTAGCTAACCCAAAGCCACGATATAGGCCTATTATGGCCAAGTTGGTAGTGAGCTTTACCCCTTTACTCCAACGTGGCCATAGTGCCCTGTGTTGTGGCTTCAAGTTAGCTTCTAGCACATTTGTGCTATCTATACTTGATGTTTTTGTTGCAAAACCGCCGCCTGGATAGCCTAGTTGGTAAGGTGCCAGTCTGCTGTGCGAGAGGTCTCGGGTTCGATTTCCGGCCGGACCACCACTCAGGGTCTTAAAATAATTGAGGAGAAAGTGCTGCCTTTGCT
>JAOTRI020101975.1:0-14059 GCA_028564885.2 Zoanthus sanctaehelenae
AAATGAACTATCTACTATAAGCTTAAAACAAAAAATCCACAAGCATTGTCGAGTATCAATACGTGATCGTGAACCAAACAGAATACCTGTACGAATTGTGGAACGTTTGAAGAACAAGAGCAGAAAGGTTAGAATGTTTGTTTACGAAAGTATTCGTTTAACTATACCAAAATCATCTAAATTGTATTGTTATGTGAAAACTAGAAAGCAAAAAAATAAAGCAAATTTTACACTTAAATGCTCTGACAAATCGAATCATCATCTTAAACGTAGACTTCGTCAGTATTTATCATTGTTTACATGTAATACATTGACAAAGACTTGGAGACATGCAGCCAATTATTGCGTGAACAATAACGAAATATTTAAAAGAAAAACGTTAGAAATGAAAATTGTGTCTTACTTCATGAGAAGCCTGAGTTCACGAGCTATGCGTCTTGTTTTAATAGTATTATCGAGTAGCAATATTAGCATAAATGGTATACTGTAGCAAAAAATTAATATTACACGGTTGTGATGGAATACGACTTGTATCTTCAATTGCTGTTCAGCCATGACGTAATAATCTGTTTATTTATAAAGATACTTATGAATTTACTACAGTTTGTAAAGAGTTTTAAAAAGATGCTAGTAACCATGGAGATACCAATACCTTCACGCGGAAGATAAAAATAGATCTTCACTCCGCACTATGAAGAGACAATTTTTTATTCACATAATAAATTCTGGTAATTCATTAAAATATGTATAATAGATTCTAGTATTTCATTACTATCTATATAATAAATCCAGGTATTTCATTGAAAGTATCTATATAATAAACTTTTGTATTTTATCAAAATCTATATAATAGGTTGTTATTTCCGTCATCAGTATCTATATAATAAACTCTATTATTTTATCAGTATCTATATAATAAACTCAGGTATTTATCAAAACTTTGATATCCAGGTATTTCATCAATATCTATTTTCAAAATAAATCCTAGTTTTGATCAGTATCTATATAATAATAAAAAATCAATAAACAAACTATAAGCCAAATACTGATACACGAAAGGCAATTAAGTGGCTTTAACATTAATTTTCTAATAATTATCAATAACATTGCCCAAAAAGCAACATTTTCCATCAAAACCTACCTTTATGGCGAATTTACATGAAAAACTATTTTCCCTCTTCTTGGTAATCAGCAGAATCTTCTCAAAGAGAAACAGATATCGTTCTGTTTTCGTTCCTTGCATTCGGAATGAGTCCTAAATTATGAACATAATGTTTAGCTAACATACTAGAAGAAAAAGCAAGAAATGAATAAATATGCTGGTTCATTTGTCCCACTGGACTGTTCTTGAGAATAGAATTAAGCCGTTGGCGAATTGAACTGCATCGCTGTAAGAGAAATACAAAGCTAATCTTTCGAGATTTAGGTCTTCACCCAAACAACTGAAAATGCAGAGTAAATAGAGTTTTTTTTACTGGGAGATTTATGTATGGATAAGAAAAAACAATAGCTGCAATAATCTTTTAGCAGCTTGCTATTAGTAAAAAATATAACAAAAAAATAACCCAAAAATTGCAGAACTAACCTCTAAAACCAGTTTTCCGTATGTTGTTAAATCCGGTCCCTATAACAAAATAAAAGTATGAAAAATATGGCAAAAAGTATAAAATGATGATACTGTCAAGTATAAGATAAGCAAATCTCTACTCTAGTCTAATTACAAGATTGAAATGACAGGATGACTAAAATAAAATGTAAGTTCTGCACTAAAATAATAGCAAGTTTTCCGGCTCGTGTTAGGTAAATCCTCGAGAGCTTTTTACCCCGGATTCCACACTTTGGATTCTGCATTCCACGGCGTTCGTGAATTCCGGATTTCACAGTCTAAAAGCGGCTGGATCAGGATTTCATGTTTGTGGATTCTGTTTTCTGTGTTTTCGGCAAAAGACGGTGGATTCCGGATTCCAAAGTCATTGATTAGGGATACCAAAGTGCTTGATTAGGAATTCCAAAATCCTTGATTCGGGATTCTAAAGTCCTTGATTCTGGATACTAAAATCCTTGATTCCGGATACCAAAGTCCTTGATTCGGGATACCAAAGTCCTTGATTCGGGATACCAAAGTCCTTGATTCGGGATTCCAAAGCCCTTGATTCGGGATTTCAAAGTCCTTGATTCGGGATACCAAAGTCCTTGATTTAGGATTCCACAGTCTTTGATTCCAGATTTTACAAACTAAAAAAAACTCGGATGCCGGTTTACTTTATATTAGGCGAAAGTTTGCCAAATATTTATCTTTAGAGTTACATACGAAATCGTTTATAACATGTTACTTGCCTCAAAATCAGTCAATTGACTTTGTACTTCCTTTAAAAAAAATAGATTATCACAATTAGCGTCAATCATCAACTGTGTAAATGTGTATAACTATCGCTACAAAAATATTGAAAAATATTTTAAAGTTTAACCCTTTCCTGACGGCGCAAGCTAATTTCGATCACTGAGGATCGATGCACTTTCGGCTGCCGTAATTTTTATTGACGACCTAAATCAAAAATCTGGCATGCTGAAAAGATAGATCTTGAAACGAGCTTTCCAACGAACTCAAACATGACCTAATTTGATTGAGCCAAAGTCGAGAAAATTGTCTTCAAAGTTGGCTTTTTAACAAAACGAAAAATCTTCAATTTTGACTTTGCCGCCGTCAGCAAGGAGTTAAGCTAAGTGAAATAAACATTCATGCAACAGCACCAATTAATAATAATAATAACAAACAAACAAATAAATAAATAAAGACTTTATTTAGGTGTCAAGTCTTTCTAGATGGCCAAAGGCTCACTAATTGGGAACATCATCTTTACCACTCTAAGGTGGACGGAGACCTTTCACATTACAACACACAAACACAGATATAATCCCCGAGGGCCTACGGTTTAAGGTCGTTATCCGGGAAGACGTGAAAGTCTAGCCATTTGCAGATGTTAGAGCAAAGGCAGTAAATCCTCGTCAATTATTTTAAGACCCTGGGTGTTACTCCGGCCGGAAATAGAACCCCGAGCCTCACGCACGATAGACTGGCATCTTACCGACTGGGCTTATCAGACGGCGGCCAAAGTAGCTTGAATCATATTTAAGATATAACGCTAGAAAGCAAAGAGCGTGAGACTAACTTAAAGAGTGAAGAAAAAGTTCAGACGTTTATAAAGGCGTGGTTACCTGGACATGCACGGTTGCTTCGTGTTTTCTTTTCATCTCATTAATGTAGTGAGCGACATCAGTCATCACTGACAAAGCCTCCTATTTCACAATTTACAACTTCATTAGACAAAAAGACCATTTTCGCATTGGTGATGCCGCTAACCTTAATGACAGCGGCTTCAGTCCGTTGTCATTGAAGGTAGCGGCATCTGCATTACGAAAATGGTCTTTTATGGAATATTCACAAAACATGTTGCATTGTTTCTTTCTGACAATACTATTCCAATACACCAGGAAGGAACCCATGCACTAATCCAGGCACGGCGCGGATTTAGGGATGGGGGGAGGCCGCGGTCCCCCCTTTTAGTGGAAAAAGTTAATTTCATAATTGCTATATAACTTTTACAGGGTTCTGTTTCTCATAATGTTTGTTATAAAGGAATTTCGTTTGTACTTTTCCGCTGAACAATCTTCTGTGGCATTTCACCATCCGCTTTGACAGTGTATCAGAAGCACTCCTGTGTGTTCTGCTGCCTGAGGGAAATGCAGCACATGAAATGAAGTTGTGGAAACGATTGAGATGTGGTAAATAGAAAAAGTGAAAAATCAGTAAATTTGCACAAGTTCTATTTGCAAGCTAATAATTTATACCATTCTAAAGGTAGCTAAAATCACAAAGATCTTATATTTTTGACACTTTTACATACGCTGCAGATATATTTTCTAAAATAACCGTCTTGATAAAAAATAACCTTGTGTTTGTCTTTCAAAAATGTACTATTCAATTTTGAACGGTCTTGTCTCTAAAGCCTCTTAAAAAGTTTCGATCAGCTGAAATGCAGTTTCTTGAGGCTGGGTGGAATGAAAACACTAAGCAAATTAAGAAAGATACAGAGTTAGGATTTATCTTTTCAACATACTCATTCATCTGTGTTACGCTAGAATGGAAAATCCTTTTGAAGCTAAATGATGATCCCTGATGATTTGAATTCAATATTTTAATATCAATGCTATTTCTGCGCCTTACTAAAAAGATAATTGAGATTGAATGATCCAACGCCATGGAAGCAATAAAGCTTGTTGTTCTTGCGGTGATTATGACAGCGTCAACAAACGCTATTATCTTTTCTGGCTTCTGCTTCGTAAATAATATTTCGATATAATATATAAGTTCAGTTTCAAGTATTGACCTTACGCTGTCAGATTATAAGCACGTTTTGAGAACAATGCTTTCAAACGAAAAAATATTTCACTGCTCTCCTGTCAAAACACAGTTTCAGAACGTTCGCTTCCTGACTAGTTTTAGAGTACACATTTAAACCTTTTGAATTTGTTATTTTCGGAAAGAAAAGGAGCAAATTGGTTTGGATTGTAAAAACGTAAACATCTAAAGTTACAGTAAGCATTTGTGGATCTCACCTTTTGCACAGAATTATATTAGAATATAGCACATGGTGAAATTCACAAAGTAAAATAAACATCTAACATTAGATCTTAGCTTTAAAATAAACATTAATTACAATTAAGTTAAGCTGTATGCCTAGTAATCAGAAAAAAAATCTCCAAACTGTTTTAGGGAAAAATGAGAAGAAAACGGATCTTATTACTTCATGAAACTGGCAATTAATGAAGAATGATTTACACGTTCAGAAACAATAATTAACTAATGCAAAACATACCACAATGATGTCATATCCTTCTTGATCATTATCTTTGCCGAAATGTTTCTTAATGTCCTAGATGAAGAAAAAAAAACGGAAATAATTTGAAACCTTTTTGCATTATGGCTTGTTTCGATTTTATCACACTCTTATTCCCATTTTATTTTTATTTTGTAAAGAAATCAATCATTTAAACTAAAAAGAAAGAAGAAGAAGAAGAAGAAGAAGAAGAAGAAGAAGAAGAAGAGGAAGAAGAAGAAGAAAAAGAGGAAGAAGAGGAAGAAGAGGGAGAAGAGGAAGAAGAGGGAGAAGAGGAAGAAGAGGAAGAAGAGGAAGAACAGGAAGAACAGGAAGAACAGGAAGAAGAGGAAGAACAGGAAGAAGAGGAAGAACAGGAAGAAGAGGAAGAAGAGGAAGAAGAGGAAGAAGAGAAGACAGCTGTCTATGGCTGCTACCAATCAGGCTCACTATTTTTTATGGTAGATTTAGGGGTAAAGTCCACTACCAACATGGCCATAGTGCCCTATATCGTGGCTTCAAGTTCGCTACTAGCACATTCGTGCTGTCTACACTTGATGTTTATTTCCATAGCATAAATTCTGACAGCATTGTCTTACCAACCTTAAGCAGCAACCGATACTTGAGTATTCTTTGCACGGGTTTCAGGAGATACGATCCAAGAGGAAGAGCGTGTTTCAACTTTACTTGCATGTGCTAAAACAACAAGAAAATAGTTGTTTGTGAGTAAACACCTGGAAAGAAATCTATGCCAGTATACCCTTCAAATCTGCAAACCCAACGCGCATAAATACGTACCCCTTTCATCTACTAAAACAAAGGAACTATCAAAGATCTTAAAGAAACTATCCTATTAAAAAAGTCAAAACAAAAAATGGTCATCTTAGGGTTGCAAAACGAATACGAAAAACACACAATTATAAATAATGCCGAAAAATGGGTATCTTAGAGTCCTATAGGTCTTAAAACGAAATTAAATGATATCACCTGTAGGAGTTCCAAAGGAAACGAAATCTATCTAATGTTCTAATACAAAGAGCATTTAAAAGATTCCTAAATAGGAATGAAACCTGTCTACAAGTCTCAAAAAAATCAACCTAATATGTAAACTTGGGTCCTAAAAAGACCTGTTTCATCTTGCAGAAAAGAAACCAAAACAAGATATAATAAGGTTTCTCAACTGAACGAAACCAAAGTAAGTAGAGTTAACTTGTTGTTATTGTTTTCCTTTTCCCTATTGAAATATAATGTTGGCCGAGCACAAACAAAAGACTTTGAGATATAAAATGAGCAAACGGCCAATAGACCAATGAAGCATCACACCAGGAACAATAGATCCTAACCGTGACCGTGCACAAATAACAAAAGGCTTTAAGATGTAAATGAGCAAACCGCCAGTAGACCAAAGAAGCGTTGCACCTAGAATAGACCCTAAGGTAACCAAGCACAAATAACAAAAGGCTTTGAAATGTAAGTGAGCAAACAGCCAATAGACTAATGAAGCATCACACCAGGAACAGAAGAAAAGGCTTTAAGCTGTAAATGAGCAAACGGTCAATGGACTTCTCCGTAGTTTGCTACGTTTCATAACCACACCACTCAAACAACTGTGATTGCTTTAACTATTTAATTTTAGTACCTGAAGGAACGAGGCTGTTTCCTTTTTTGTTGTGCATTCAGTGAGGACTTCCACGGACCTTTGCAAAAGATCAAACAGTCAATCTTTTTAAAGAACTACCAACAAAAACGTTATGCTGGCTTTGCTATTCCCATCAAATGAAAATCAGTTTTTGATCCATTACAAAATTTAAAAACACAGTTGACAACCAAATTTCTGGTTAATACGGCATGTAAGCTTCCTATGAAATTTGAGCCAATGAAAGGAAAGATAAAACTTACCCCAACCTTAATTCAGCCAATCACAAAGCTCGTTCTAATCTTGATTTTCATGGGAAGTATACATGGCGTACTGGCCAAATTTCTACTGTATTCAAGTTGAATAATCAAAATCTAAAACTTTCTTACGAGCCTAGCTGCCTGTTTTTAACTCTTTCAGTCTCAGTAGTAAATCAACATCCAACTTAGACTCCTTACATAACTCATATAGTATAAAACCATTTGGTAATGAGATAATGATCAAGCAAAGCAAACAGGTAAAGATTAAAGTTAAAATTCTCTCAAACATTTTCAGTGAAAAGTATAGGCTAACGTTGGGAGAATTTAACAACACGATTGGGACTTAAAGGGTTAAATAGGCGAATCTTTCCTGATGTCATTGTTTATCTGCTACCTCGTTAGCATAAAATTCTAAGTTGCTAACGAATAAAGATAAATAGGATTCAAATAACAAACATGAGAATGCTTGTTGGACTAACTCTTAATGATATTCAAGATGTTTCTAAAAGGATAAGGCAGTTCCAAAATACTTAAAACATCTAGGCCCAGTTCTGCAAAAGCCATTAGCACTGTATAACCCAGGGTTCAAGTCTTAGAACAAGAAATTGTAGCTGTAATTTGGGGGTTAACAAGACTTTTTCTACAAAAATCCAAACAGTATTCATAAATAACCGTTTACCTTTTCTTAAAGAAGAAATTCCTGTTTGACCTTTTTGCTAAATCTAGCGTTTAAACAACTGAGCCCTGGGTGGTAAAACCGATAAGGAGCCACGCATTCTCTGTAAATTGTCCATTAGATCACAGGAATACTATTTAGCAATCACTCGTAATTTCAAAAGATGCCAGTTTTTGCATTCTTATTAGCTAATGAAGAGGAAATGTAAATAGAGACCCGCCAAAAGTGTATATTCTGCAGTTGAAAGCCAACAGACAGAAAACTCT
Organism: Zoanthus sanctaehelenae; assembly: GCA_028564885.2. Lineage (NCBI taxonomy): Eukaryota > Metazoa > Cnidaria > Anthozoa > Zoantharia > Zoanthidae > Zoanthus > Zoanthus sanctaehelenae. The sequence continues at coordinate 7,716 of JAOTRI020101975.1, forward strand.
TCCACTACAGATTAGCTTGACCGGCACGGCCTAAACATGCTAGTACTCGTTTAATGACTTTGTGAAGCTAGAACGGTTAAGAACGATTACGTTATGCTAGGATCGCAGCATAAAGTCCCACACTTATAGTGTGGTGACTTAGGTTTAAAGAGACTTTTAGTCCGCCTTGGAAGGTACAGTTGCTCATTTACAAAGAGCTTGTATCTTTCATGAGTAGCGGGCTATGCAGTGCTGACGAGCTCTAATAAGAGTGAAACAGCTGTCCACTGCTGCCACTTCCTTGGAACCTAAGCTGTGCATGCGTAGTTATCGTTCACGAGGTTAGAACGGGAGCTCTGTTCAAAATAAGTCACAAAATTCTCTAGTAAAGCATTAGAGATAATTTTATAGGCTCAACTTCAAAATTTAAAGCTTCAATAACTTACTTAGGATATTTGGTACAGTAATCGGTATAGATGTCAAAGTCCTCCTCCTGCAAGGATGAAACATAATGGGAGGTAAAACACTGATACAAATATCCGTTAAATATCAAACTCAGCATTTCAGAAATTTAAACAAAGGAAAACATGTCATTTATATGAACAATCACTTTTATCTTAATCAAACAGTGAATATTGGTTAATCTTTCAATAATACATAGACATAGAAAATGCTCCCGAGAATATCATAACCTCAAAAGATATAACACAACACGATTTTTACGAAAACGTTTCAAGTTAGCAACAATTGTTTCCAGGACACCTGACACTAATTGGTGATGTATTTGTATTTGCATGCTCAGTTTCTTAAGCGTCTTCAACATTTAAGTGCAAGAATCACAAAAAAACAAGTTGATTGTATATGTTCGGTTTTAATGCCTAGATTCCCTAAATATCCATTTTTTTCTTTCAACAGGGAGTTAATATGGAAGTTAAGAGCCATTTTTATTTGAGTCTCGACCTGTGCTTGAAAACGGGCTTGATGGTTTATTATTATATGACGGCATAATTGTACATGCAGTTCCGGTCACGCTCGATAAAAACAACTCTTGGCAAATATATATCTTGTGAAAATAATAGCGAAATTGGCAAAAAACGCACGAAATTAAATAATGTGGTCTGTTTGAAGACAAAATGACGATTGCAAACTACACTTACGACGTCATGACCTACTGGGGAAGTGGTGACCATTTTTATGCACTTCGCAAAAAAATCAATCCTAGATCAAACTCATTAGGAAAAATTATTCTAAACAAATTTTTAGTAAACAAATCGAATTCTACGTTAAAGATCCTTTCAGAAAACATACAAAATCAAAAGTAATTCAATTCGTAATACTTGCACTTTAAGGCTATTAAATGAAGAATGTTAAAATTCTAAAAAAAACATAAATTATATAGCAGAGTCCACCTTTCAACCTACAGTATGTAAAAAAGTAATATGCTAGGCCAGGTAAACAATTCAAACAACTGGAAAAAACTTTAATTGGGATTAAGGAATGGTCACAATGGTGCGAGATTAATTTGAAGATGACAGTCATCTCATCTAGAGTTTTTCTTCCTTAACCTCAAGTTACACAAACATCAGAGCCATCTCCAAATTGGTTTCATGTCAATCAATCAATCCAATTTGATCCGGGTTTATTCCCCATAACCGACGTGGCCGGATTTACCCCACTTTGATAGCAATCTCTCCAGCTCCCACACTCTATCTCACTTGAGATTAATTTGAAGATGATAGCCATCTCATCTAGAGTTTTCCTTCCTTAAAAAGAGCAGCTATAATTTACACAAACATCAGAGCCATCTCCAAATTGGTTCCAGGTCAATCAATCAATCCAATTTGATCCGGGTTTATTCCCCATAACCGACGTGGCCGGATTTACCCCACTTTGATGGCAATCTATCCAGCTCCCATACTCTATCTCACTTGATTCATTGCATCCAAACCAACATTCTTGCTCTCCTTCTCCGCTTGCATCTTCCATTTCTTCTTTGGTCATCCATGCTTACTGTTGCCCTTTGCACTTATACAAGTACATATGGATTTACAGAAAATCAAGCAGAATAACTTCCTTAGATATCAAGGACATCTCTAATGATCTTTATTGTTTCAAATAGGGCAGGATACTTGGTTTAAGGTGTGAGAAGGACACTGTAGTTAAGTTGTGACAAACAAATGCTCCGATTGCAATCAGAATAACCTTTTTTTGATACATTGTAGATCCTGTATATTTCCATGGTAACTCCTTGATATTACTATTAAGAATTAACAAAAATTAATGCTATTACTGTAAGATGGGAGGAAAGGTTTAACAGTGTTGTGTAAGATCGGAAATAACAATTTTGATAAGGTGTGTGGCACAAACCAGAAGAGGAAAAGAGGACGTTAGGGAGGACATTAAAGGAAACAGTGGTTCAATTAATGAATGGTACGAGCATGTGTTGAGGAAGAATGCTACAAAGGCAAGTTTTGAGTAAAGCATTGGAGTTTGAAGAAAAGGGAAAGAGATCCAAACATTCTTATAACCATATTAGTACTACTGTTACACAAAACTCACAATTGCTACAAAGCATAATGCAACTTGAACAGGATCATCACCACACAAATCAAGTTCTTCCAGGAAATGCCTATAAAATGAGAAATCAATACCTAATAACCAATTAAACAATGAGATCATTGCACATCCGCATCTGAACTTAATTGTTATTGGTCAATATAGCTAAAGCTTTATATGTAAAAAAATAAATTCTGAAATGGAGAAAAAACTCCACTGTACATCCTGCATTGTAATTGGCTACTCCATTGGGAAACTAACTGAGATATCCTAAATGCAATAATTTCAAAGCATTTCATCAATAATTTTAAATCTGTTCATCCATTTTTTGCCGATAAATAGGTTTATACTAAAACAATTAGACCTCTTGCCTTACGGAGTTTGCAGTATGAAGCTTACTTGTTGAACTTGTGAATTTCCTCAATGTTCATGAATAGGTCGTCCACTTCTTCTTGAGTAAAAGGAGATTCTTTACTTCTCATGTTTTTCAAATAGCCCTAAAACATAGTAGAGACTGACGTGACTGTGTACTGAGACTCATGTAGACAGAGACCTTGATACTGAGCACTTGTATGAGGGGTCATCTAAATCTCAACATAAATTTATAAAGTAGCAAAACAGAAATTTAAACAAGATGATCACTTTACAGGGCTCAAAATTGCGACCGTATCGGTTACATTTGCAATTAAAATTTTAAACTTTAACAATGGTCGACCAGTTGACATCTCCTAAAAAGCTAATAAAAAATAACCGCTTGAAGTTGCTACAGAACCTTAACACTTACTTTTCAACTCTATTTCTTGCAACTAAAAACTTGCAACCAGTTGCAAAAATACGACCAGGAAATCTTTTTAATTTCAAGCTCTGCTATAATAATCAAGATATACAAACACAAGACAGAGAACTCAGAAAAAGTCTAAGCTCCAGATGGGAATCAAACCCATGAGCTTCCATACACTACACTCTGCTACGGCAACTCGTATAGCAAGCGAAGTCACAATATTGGGTTAGATACACGGATTTTATCACACAATCACTGAATGACATTAGTGTATCATGGATGCAATGACCGAATTAACTGCATTGCGCAGCTACATTTTTAAATAAAGTCTCTAGTAATAATACAAATAAGATAATCATTATAATAATAAAAAAGATATACTTGTAAGCGCATGCAGAGACAAAGACCTCACAAAAAATCTGAGCTTCAGATGGAAATTGAGCCCATTACCTTCTATGCTCTATCACAAAGCCCAGGAACTCATATATACAATTTCTGTTTTGCCATATATATATATATATATATATATATGGCAAAACAGAAATTATATCAACTCGTTTTTATTTTGCTGATAGTCTTATCAGGGCATTTGTAAAACCTGGATCGGATCATTGGACCGGATCACCGGATAGCTAAAAAAAACAGAAAAAAAACTTAAACTGAAATATTAGAAAGAAAACACCTTGGGAAGGGGAAAAACCTTTTTAAGGTTATTGTGAAATATTTTTGCATGCACCGTGTGTGGTAAACCACAGCATTAAAAGAGATCAAAACTGAAACCGTACGAATGGATAGGTAACATTAATGATTAGCAACTTTTTTCAATTCCATTAATTTCATCGTGAATTTTTTCATGTTTCAGGAAGGAGAGCATTGGAAGTTGTTATAGGTGACTTCTTTATTGCCTAAATTGAGACATGCGCTAGAGTACATTTTTACAGTTTCTTATTTGATCAAATGCTTTGATTTCTGGATATTTTACATTTTTTAATTGTTAGATAACTGGAAGCTTGATTATAATACTTTAAATGAGCAAATTTACTTTGGGGGAATTGACTCTTTTTAACACATTAAGGTATTTGCATCCGAGTCTCTGATTGCAATCAAGGTGATATATTAAACCCCATACTAGATCTACTTTTTGGGGTTTCGCAAAAATAATTGCTGCTTTACAGAAGTCAGGTTACAGTAACTGTAAATTCTAGATGTTTTAATGGCTATTCTTGTATGGAGTATGGCAGGTGCAGATAGGGAACTAAAAATAAAATTGAGACCTATTGAGTTCAACCCTGCTTATATATGTAGTAGGGTAGTTATGAATAAATGTTGTATTTATGACAGAAGCTCGTAAAAACACAGTTTAGTTTCTTACAGCGGAACCTAGTTTATATAATCAGGAAAGAACACCTCAGAACTATGAAAAAACAGCAGAATTTTAAACACTTCAAAACTCACCTCCCTTAGAATGGGAAGGATAAAGCTTACGAGAAATGAAGATTTTAATCTTAAAGAAACAAAAATAAATTGAGCATTGGTACAATACCATGTGACATAATGCAAAACCTCTTTAACCTAGCTCCACAATGTATTCTATTTTGAAATTCTTTAATTGTTTTATTTTAGATTCCCATTGATGATTTATTTTACGAGATTCTTTTTTAAAAAGAATTGATGATCCGATCCAGTGATCCGATCAAGTAATCTGCTCCAATGATTCAATTTGATGATTTGGTCCAATGATCCAGTCCGATGATCCAGTTCGATGATCTGATCCGATCTGATGATCTGATCCAATGATCCGATCAATGATTGATTGCAATGAGAGTCACTCTCTCACCTCATTTTTGCATTATTTCTAAAAGTTTCCACACTTGTCTTCCACTTTTTTGAATGGTTCAGTATTTTACTAAGTCTCACAAAACATAAAGATGGGACCTAGTTATAATTATTTTGTGCCAAGACCTACAGACCTAATACAGCTTATTTTCTGTAAATAGCAATAATTACATACAGTACAAATATTACTGTCATATAAAATTCTTACATTTATGATTTCTTCAAGATCTTTTACATACGTCTGTTCAGTGGCAATGATTTCCTGAACAACTCTTTCTGACTGACTGATATTTGAAGTGACAGACATAATTGAGGCACGATTCTTGTCTGGTGAATCGGGAGCAGAAATTGGTGAAGATTCATCATCTGAAACTCCAGCTGAATGATACAACGAATCTGGTCTTAGTCGCTCAGAGTCATCAATCTCAAAGGCTTTGGTAGATAATGGAGTTTCTGGTGTCAATTCATCACTGTTAGAGTCCAGACAATTTTCACCTTCTTCTGCAACATCTTCATGAGAAATTTCAACTCTTAGGAAACCGTTTGATTCTGTCTTGTTGTTCTCAGACACATTCTTGCGATTTTCTAGTATCAACTTATCTGATGAGAGAGCCCTCTTAAAAAGGTTCTTGCGCTTTTTCACAGCAGATTTCTTTTGCTGCGATTCTCCGTTACATGAGGGAGAAAGTGATATAGTCTTATGAGAACCATGAGGCAAATAGCTTTCTGATGGTAGATTTTTAGCCACTGGGGCCATGTTTGTTAATGCTGAAAATCAAAATAAGTAGTGTTTCATTCTCAACTGAAATATTACAGTAGTCAGTCAAGATTACTAAAACCAGATATACTGCCGCCACCGTCACCACCACCACCATCAGCAGCTGTAGCACCACCACCACCATCATCACCATCAGCAGCAGCACCACCACCATCAGCAGCAGCACCACCAACACCACCACTAACACCAGCATTATCATCATCATCAGCAGCAGCAGCACCATCATCATCATCGGGAGCAGCAGCACCAGCACCACCACCAGCAGCAGCAGCACCACCACCACCACCACCATCAGCAGCAGCACCACCATCACCAGCAGCAGCAGCACCACCACCACCAGCAGCAGCACCACCAACACCACCACTAACACCAGCATTATCATCATCATCAGCAGCAGCAGCACCATCATCATCA